>PVJH01011661.1:0-42582 GCA_004026705.1 Nesogale talazaci | reverse complement strand
TTGTGGCCTCACTAGGCTCTGTATTGTGAGGCTGGCCTTGGCTTCCTTACTTCTTTCCCTGCAGTGTACCCCTGACCCACAGACCTTTGTGAAACCACCGAGGAAGAAGCAGGTTGCTGATGGTGATGGGCGACAGTGTAATTTCTTCCCCCGAGCTTTGGTCTTATACTGGGATATCCAGACGTCGAGGACATGAAATATCGTCCGAAACTTTGGGGGCAAATATGGACTGACCTTGGACTCATGGAGGGGATGTGTCAGGTGTTATGGCAGGAAAAAGGTCGTCAACCTATTTTCCCATCTGTAAAACAAAGGGGTTGCACTCTTGGAGGAGTCCTCCGATTCCAACCATCCCTAAGAATTTGCAAGCATTTTGTTACCGAAGTGCTGCGTTTACAAGCTCTAGGCACAAGTCTACACTTAGCCTTTGCGTCGTGCACTTTCTTTGGTGCGGATGTCAGGCCTCCTTGGCGTACAACCCCGTGATGCTGCACAATCATAGGAAGTTCTGTTGGGCAGCCTTTCTAAGGCTGGGAGCTTCTGTGACTTGTTAACTGGCCATCTTGCTGGTCTTCCTCTGCTGAAATCTTGTGTTTGGTTTCCAGAGGTGCAGACAGGAACAAAGCAAGAGCAGACGACTTCTGTATTCCAGAGGCCGTGCCAGGTAGTGGGTCCCTCAAGAAATGCAGTGGGATCCAGCGAGGATGAGTGACAGTGAAAAGCCCTGAGACATGTGGAAGAGCTGCAGGACTGTGAGGCAGTATGGTGGTGAAGGGACTGCGACTTGATCTTGGTCCTTTCTTGACTTCCATCCCTCCAAGTCAATCACAGTGAAATTGGGTTTGAAGGACCAAGATTTGGTTGCCATTGGCAACCGACCCCATACATTTTCAGACTCTGAAACTGCATTTAGAGAGAATGTGGGAGTGTCCAGGGAAGAAGAATTAGGAGGTCAGACATTATTGAAGTACCACACAGATCCATTTATTGACTTGTGGACTTGGGCTCCACCATCCTCTGTTTATTCCTAAGACAGAGTTGTGTTTACTATGACTTTGACAGAGGCCAGGATGGGAGAGAAGGGATGGGAGAAGATTCAGATTAGGGCTCGGCCAGATTTAAACATTGGGGAATCTCTCCGGGTAATCTCAGTGGTAGGAGTTTCTTTCCTAGGTGAAGAGTTACATCTTTGACTATCCTGTGAGCCTATCTGCCTGTCTAACTTTCCTTCTATTTTCTCCAATGCCTTTTTATCATGATCTTAACAGCATGTTATGTTAACTATTGTAGAAAAGGAGCTCTTTTGTTTTGTTTTGTTTTTTGGGCATCACTGCTCTCCGGTGGTGGGAGTAGGAGGCCCAGCCCCACTGCTGGAATCGAACCTCCATCCCAGTGGGCCGCAGTCCCGGGCACAACCACTATGCCACCGGGGCTCAGCCCAAAAGGAGCTCTTTTGAAGAATATGGTAACTGCATTCAAAGGTCCTTTCGTTTTTATTTCCTCTTAGTAGTCCTCAGAAGGAGGAAGCATCTGCAAAAATGGATAGGAAGGCAGTTGTATCTGTACCCCACCTTTGAACCCAGGAAACTGCAGGAAGCTGTAGGAAACCTGGGATAGAGGTCCACATTTTTCTCTTTGGATTAACATCCAGACAGAGGCCAACAGAGTACTCACTTAGAAAATACTCCTCTGATAAGACTCAAGTAGAGAGTCATAAGCAAAAGACTTTGATTAAATTTCACTTCATTGTCTGTGTGATCTTGGGTTTTATGAACTGCAGTTTATTCACGTAAAAGGGAAATCCTAATGCCTATTCGTGGTGATGTTTTGGGAATGACGTGACAAACATGTTTGGAAAGGACCAAACAGAAGCTTTTAACATGGAGGCACTTAACGAAATGTTCTTTTCCTTTTCCCGGTGAGAAGTCGCTGCCATGATTGGGCGGGAGTGATGGAGGGATGGAGTCCTGTGCTTGAGGAGTAGGAATCCCTGCACTGTAGCTTCCCTGGGTAATTCCACTATATGGGAGGGACAGAGGTCAGTTTGGCCTGCCGGGTCAGAGAGACTTTCTGCAGGACGAGGACTCACAGATCTGAGGGTGATTTACTGGGCTCTCCTTGGATAGGAATGAATACTCGGGGACAGAAGCCACTGCCATGGAATTGATTCCAACTCATTGTAAAGCAATAGGACCAAGTGGAACAGTTCCTTTGGATTTCTTAGACTAAATATTTAGGGGAGCAGATGTACTTATTTTTCTTATGTGGTGCAACTGGTGGGTTTGAACCACCAAGTACAGCACCACTTTGTATCTGTAAGGTTATTTTTGTTTTCCTATGAGCCCTATGCTTGTAAAATGCTAGCTTTCCTGATAAAGACACAGAGGTTCAGATATGTGAAATGCTTTGCCCACGACCACATAACTGGTAAGTGTTGATGCAAGAATGAGAACCCCAGCCCTGACTTCAGCATCAGATCTTAGAGAGCCCTGGAATCTCAGCTTTGGAAGTTTGGAATTTTTGTACAAGGCACTAGGGAGTTGTTGATGATGACCAATAAATACCTTGATAGATGAGAGGAGACATTTTCCTCCTAAGTATGCACAGCGAAGTTGTCGATCCATAAAAGCAGCTTTTAAACTCTCATTTTATGGGGGGGCCCCTGTGAAATCTTTGGGCTTGGCTGTTCCAAACTCTGTGTGGTGTCTGGCTCCAGTCTTGGCATATCTTAGAGCCTGCAGAAGCTCAGCAGCCTGCCTGAGATACACTTTACAATCTCCCTCAGTTCCCTTACTCTTTACGCCACTGTCCTCAGAAGCCCCCAGGAAGTGTGTGCATTGTCTAAGATGATTTGGGAAATTGAATCCCAAACCACTTTTCTCAGTACTGTCCATTTACTTGTATTTCTGCCCACTTGGTGCCTATCTCAATAAACCACCTTGCCTTTTGCTTTGTGTTACCTACTGTTTGAGGATTGGGCTTATTGACATTTGCAATTACCTGAGTTCCTGGAAGACAGGACCCCATCTTTTTTTTTTAATTAAATACTTTTATTGGGGGCTTTTACACCTATCACAATCCATAGAATCATCCATTGTGTCAAACACATTTGTTTATACTGCCATCATCTTCAAAGCATTTTCTTTCTCCTTAAGCCCTTGATATCAGCTCTTCATTTCCCCCCCTCCCTCAGCTGCCTTCTCCCACATGGATTATGGATTATGCCCTCTCCATAGTTATGGATTATTGTTTTCATATCTTATATTGTCATCTGTCACCCTTCACCCACTTTTCTGTTGTTCGTCCTCCTGGGAGGGGGTTATATTTTGATCCTTATGATCGATTCTCCCTTTCTCCCTCCACCTTCCCCTTATCCTCCTGGTATCCTCCTGGTATCTTTATTCTTATTGTTGGCCCTGAGGGGCTTATCTGTGCCTAGGTTCTCTGTGTTGCTTATGTCTGGCCGTTGAAGCTGTCTCCCTACGTTGCTTCTGCCATCTCTTTGAAGCCATTTGCGCACTACTAGAGGGAACTAACTTTCCTTACACTCTGACTGAAGTGTTTCAAGAGAATGAGAGCAATAGTGCCCATATTCCTGGAAGTCGTTTATGTAGCAACATCTCATCTATTGTATTCTCTTGGTCTTGGGACAGGCCAGATGAGACCTTAGGGACACGGACTCCCCCTTTTGAAGAAAAAAAAGAGTGACAGAGTCACGAAAACAGTAGTCTATTACAGAAGGGCTTCTGTTTTACAGATTTTTTTCTTAAGTTTGAACTATATTCTCTTGGAGGAATTCATGCCAATGGAGATCAAGCTTAGAGTTTGGATTTCCAGGCAGATGGTTCAGTAATTGCAAGCTGTTGCTGTCAGGGTCCTTTCTGAGGTCCCTGGAGGATATTTTTATGAGTGCTTAAGCACCTCCTTCAACCTCCATACTACCACTTAGCTTTGAGAAACTCAGTGAGGAATGCAAGTTGGTGTAGGAGAAAATGCCTGGGCTTGGGAATTGAAATTGGGTCCAGCCAGTTCCACGTGGGTACCAATTGGCTATGTGACTTCGGGTAGTGTGATAGGTAGGTTTATTGTGTCAACATGGGCAATAGACCCATGTGGGATTGATAAGGTTGCAGTTTAATACAAGTACAACGAGATAAATGCCTCCCTCTTGCTTTCTGATGATTGGACCAGTTGTGGCTGCCTTCGCTGGTTCTCTGCCTCAACTTTCGAGCTCCGCTACCTGTGGGACGCCCAACCCATGCACCGTGTTGCTTTAGTTTGAGGAGACTCCTTGGAGACTTGCTTCGCCACACTGCTGCTATATGCATCACTTGGGGACTGTCAGACCCTGCCATTTGGCTGGCTCTTGGTGACCTGCCCTGCTGTTTGCTGTTTGTGGCTGGACTGCCATGATTGCCCTACAGAAGACTCCATGATTTGCTTCCTTGACTTGCACCCCACAGTCCTCATGAGTTGAAGGACTGCCAGTATATTAACTATCTCATGGAAGTGAGTTGAACCGAGCCCTCTGTACTGCTCTGTGGACTAATTAGTCATTTGTTTCATTGTGTTCTATCTATCGAGAACATCATAAATGTCTTGGTTTCGTTTCTCTAGAGAACGCTGTCTAACACAGGTAGATTATTTGACTTCTCCAAATCTTATGGATTATTTGACTTTTCCAAATCTTATGCTCCTCACCTAAAAGTGGGTGTGTCTATGTTGTCTGATTATTGGGAAGAGTTATTCTTCCACATTATTCAACAATGGGTGATGATATTCTAGGAATGATTAAAATTCACTGTAATGGCACCATACACTGAGACCCTCTCAGTCAGACCTCCTAGGTAGCAAATCCTTTGTGTCCCAACCCGGCTTTTCTTCAGTTTACATTGGGATGGTGGCCAAATAGGTCACACAAATTTATGTTCATCATCCTGTCCTTTTCTGTCGTGATGGTTGCAAATAGTTGGGATGGGTTCACCCTGCTAACCCTGGCCCCTTGCTGTGAGAAAAGGTGAGTAGGTTTAAGAAAACAAGCCAGAATGTCTGTTCCAGAAGATAGGAAGTTCTGCTTGAGTGATGGATGGACCAGGTAGAAATACAGAAAATCTTTTCACTGCTTAAGACAAGGGTGTGGGAAATGGATGCAAAAGGCACAGACTTGGGGCTCATTCTTCTAGCTACTGTCTCTGAAGTCTTCAAAAACAAAACAGACTCGCTACCATCAAGTCGGTTCTAATTTATAGTGACTCCACAGGATAGGATAAAACTGCCTCTATGGGTTAACTAATTCTGCGAGCAGAAAGCCTCCTCTTTATCCTGAGGAGTACCTGGTAGCTTTGAACTGCTGACCTTGCAGTTAGCAGTCCAACACATAACTTTATGCTTCCAGGGTTTCGGCAGGTCTTTTGTGTGTGTGTGGGGGGGGCGCTTCACTGCCCCCTGGTGGGAGTAGGAGGCCCAGCTTTGCTCCTGGAGAACTGCTGCTGGATTTGAACTGCCAACCCTGTGGGCCACAGTCCCGCACACAACCACTTTGCCACCGGGGTTCAGCCCCTAGGCACGTCTTTTTATTATTCTGAGCACAACTTTCCTTCTCTGTAGTTTGGGAATCGGAGTTTTGTTTTGAAAGTGTATATATAATAGAAGGGACAAAAAACACCCAACTATGATTAGCCTAACAAAGTACTTACAACTTAGTGAAAAGGTAACTGGTTAAGTTAAGTGGTATCTTTGTGAGGACTGCGCTTTGTGGCCTTCCCTGTGCTGGGGCTGTGTGGCCCACAGGAAGGGTCGGAGGAAGACTATTCCATGAATTAAGTGACTTACCTTCTGGGATGTAATTACTATATACCCGAAAAGTTTTGTCTCACCTTCATGCATCATCTGATCAGTGATGTCAGTGAAATGGTAAGTTGATGGGGAATCAAATACAACAGGATTGAGCAGTGCTACCCCAGTCAGTTTTCACCCCTATTATCTTGCCACCCAGGAAACTGAGCCTAAAGAGATTAAGTAAATTACTTGCCTAATAACTTCTTATCTCTATTTTTCCAACATTTTAATAATGGAAGTGTATTAGTTTTGTAAAAGCTGAATAAATTTGAGGAGGAAAAAGTAAATTTAAAAACAGAAAAGTTTCAAGATCAGAACCTGAGCAGTCGTCTAGGTCTAGAGTATAGACATGGGGTGGGTGGTGGTCCAAGACTGGAAATGAGTGGAGTGGGTACAGGACAAACAGAATTGGGAATAGATGCTGACTGTGTTAGTCCAGGTAGATTAGAGAAACAAATCCAGAGACTCAAATGTGTATAAGAAAGAACTTGTATATATAAGAGCAATTGAATGTTGAGAAGATATCCCAGCCCAGTCCAGATGAAGTCCCTAAGTCCGACATTAGCCCGTATGCCTGCTACCAATCTACAGATTCCTTCCGAAATTCACATAACACATGCAGTGAAGCTGAATGCAGGGAGATCACAGACCAGTAGATGGAAAATCTTGTGGATCCAGTGGCTGTGTAAGCATCTCAGTGCTGGCAGGGGTCTCCATGTGGCTTCTCCAGCTCCAGGACTCTGGCTCTTAGCAGCAGCGTAGCTCCATGGTACTTGTCAACAGGGATGTCAATAGGGAGTGTATCTGGCCTCCAGCGAGATAATTTAGCTCTGGTACGCCTCCAACTAAGTTCATCAAACTGCAATTTTATTGACAGGCTAGATTCCACCTTTTCGTGAGGTGGCAGGAGATTATGTAACCACCACACTGACCTTCTTTCCCTTGTGCTTTGAGGCTAGAACTACCTGAACAAGGCATCGTTAAAATGATAAGAAGGTTTTGACAGTGGAGGGTGGGGAGGGGGGATGAAACATGTGGTGTCCTTGTAGTGTCGTTGGCCATGCATTAGGCTGCTAACCGCAGGTTGGCAGTTCAAACCCACCAGCTGCTTTGTGGGAGACAGGTGAGAGTGCCTGTTCTTGTAAAGATTTACGATGTTAGGAAGTCAAAGGGGGCAGTTCTATTCTGTCCTACAGTCACCCTGAGTTCACATCTGCAAGATGGCATGGGGTGGGTAGGGTGAACGTGGAAAGGTACAAGTCATTACATGGCAGTTTCATCTGCCAAAGATACTTCAGCTATCTTTTTGCCAGACTTCCTGGCATAGTCATGACCAGAGGTAGAGAGAGCAGGAGGAAAGGGACAAGGTTTCTGGTTATTTTGAATAGTCACATTTCAGGACCAACCAGAGAGACCAGGGCAAGACCTTAGAAATCCCCAGCAGGGCAGAAATGAAGGCTCAAGCTAGGAGCTTTGGGAGAAAATATACAAAGTTTGTTATTGTGACTGTGGAATGCAAAATGCCCCCCCCCCCAAAACCATTCATCATTGCCAAAAAGTTTTTGATGTTTGGACAAACTTTCTGTAACAACAAAGTGGGAACTTCTAGAAGTTTTTTTTGCACAAGCCTCCTTTACTCATCAGTCACTGCCAATCTCTTCCTCAGAGTTGACTTATTCTTCTTAGGCCCCTCCATCAGAAACCCCCACGTCACGATCCCTTATCAGAGTCCATTGGGCCCCTCCTCCACTCCTAGGACATCCGGCCATGCGGCAATGCGCCCAGAAGTCCAGAATCCCCGCTGTCTCTCTGAAGAAAGGCACACATGTGGGTTCCCCAGGGCCCCTGTGCATGCAGCCTGGTGCTGAGCCTCGGCCAGCTCAGACCTGACCACGCCTCCCACCCACAGAGCACCTTCGGGGGAGGAGGCAGGGGCCAGCCTGCAGGCGGCAGGAGGGTTGCAGCTGGCAGGCGAACTGGGGACACAGGTGGGGGTCTGAGTGCAGAGAGTTGCTGCTGAGGGTTATTCCTGAGTATTCTGATCACACAAAGGAAAGGCGGGCTGAGCGACACAGGGGCCTCCATCTTCTCCGGGACTGGGGTGAGGCCTGGCACCCTCTCGGGAAGGAGGGCTGGCTGCTTATCCATTGTTCACCCCCTTGGCTGGCTTCAGACAAATGGGGATGAGCTAGACCTTCCCTTGAATAAGCATCTAAGTGACAAGGGCCCTCTGGAAGATGAATAGACTGATTCATCTGTGTACACCACCAACAACACCACCTCAGGCTCTAACGGAAACAGTGGTGTCTCACCCCACGCAGATGCCTTGGGAGGAAGGCCTAGTGATCTGCTTCAGAAAGGCCACCACCTGGAACCCCACACGGACTGCGGTACCGCTCACACTCAGGGTCGGGTGGTGTCCCCCCTTCCCCCCAGTGAGAACTGGCCTGTCAGAGCCACATCAGTGTTGGTCGAGCCGATTCTGACCCACGGCCACCCCACGTGTATGTGGGGGGAACACTTTCATAAGGTTTTCAAGGCTCTGAGCTGCCAGGAACCCATCGCCAGGCCTTTCTTCTGAGCGCTTCTGCGTGGGCTCAGATGTCCGTCTTCCATCATGTGCGCCACCCAACTTCTGCTTCACCCACGTCAGGGGCTACTCCCATTTCAGAGATCCTGAAAACACCAAACTCCTCGCTGTCATCATATCCGAAGACAGGCAAAGCAGATCCTGGACTTGATGCCAGATTCTAGGGAGGGAGTTAGAAACCGGAAGTGAGCACTGGCTTCTGAGGCCAGAGCTCATACCGTGGGGTTTGGAGTCCGGGGGATTTTCAGCTTCCCCTCTCCACACTCTGCTTCTTTCTTGGTTTCAGCGAATCCCTGGCAGGAGGAGAGGTATGGAGGACCACCTGGGTCCTGTGAGCTAGTGCCCATTCTCAGCAGTGAGAAGACAGGAGCAGGAAGTTAGCCACAGAGAGGCTTTCTTTTCTGCCCACTCAGCTTGTGTGGAGTCCTTGTGTTGTCCTCTCAAGGGAAGGGGACAGCTGGCAAGACCAATGCCCCATGGCCTAGGGCCAGCCTGGCTTCTGCTGTCATGAAAACCAATGTGGAGGAGAAGGTCGTTTGCGAGCCCTGGCAGCTGACAGGCACAGCCTCACAGTAGGTGCAGCCGGCGTGGGGGTGGGGGCGTTAGTTCTGCACTTCCTGTGCTGTGCATGGCGAGGCATGTGGAAGGGGCCTCTAGATGTGCACAGGATCCTAGGAGCAGAGAACAGATACATCTGCAGGGACCGAGTGCTCTCCAGGGCCTTCAGAGACTGAGGCAGCCCTTCGCCCATTGGTTCGAGGAGGTTCAACCTCTGTATGTCAGCTCTCTCCCCCTGGAGGCCGTGCCCATGTCCGGTCTAAATGAAGCAAGCCTCTGCCCAGGAGAGACAAACCCTGCCCCTCTTTCTCTAGGCGGAAAGCCTTGCGTCTCTGTGATTTCTTCTCTCTCATAGCTGAGTCTGCCAGTGCTGTAGTAACCGCTGACCTGCAGCCCCTGCCCCCCTCTCCTCTACCTTCTCTACCAGAGCTGCTCCGGTCCCCCTTACTCCCTCCTGGTTCCACCTGACCCATCTTTCTAAGACAGAAAAGATCTTCAGGTGCTCTGCCACCTCAAGAAGTGACTTTCTTGGGAGTCTTTCAGCTGGGAGAAAATCGAGTCGGGGTGACTGGAGCTAACCAAAGAGCACTCCCTGAGGAAGTCCGCCAGAAAGACTTGGAGGAGGGACCATTTTTATCATTCCAATGATCTCCATATTGATTACCCACATTGTGAGGTATTTGCAGTAACTTGCAAAATGCTCAGCTGGCTTCTCACTGGCAATCACCATGGCCACTGCCCATGTCCTCATCATTGGGCTGGTGTGCACGCCACCAATTTGATATGAAGTCTCTGATACGAAGTCCTCCTAAAGTGGGCAGAATGGCTACTGCCACCCAAATCAGGGGGTGCAGTGCTGAGCCAAAGGAAGGAAGGTTACCCAAACCGTGGAGGGGGTGAGCACCAGAAGGTTGAAGTCTGGGTTCCACCAAGTGTGAACCCCTGTGTGCCAGTCCCTTCCCCAGTCTGGCCTCCATCTCTCCTGCGGCAGAAGAAGGCCCATTCCGCAATCTGCTTATCTGTCCTGGCCCCTCTATTTGCAAAGGACCTGTAGAGGTGACTAAGCTTGCTAATCTTACAGCCACTCTCTCCCATCCCTATCCTTGTCACAAGCTCCTCCGGTTTTGGCTAGAGGAGTTTGAAAGTGTTGGCTTTTGGAGAGACCTCGCAGACCCTCTGATTCTGCCTCCTACCTAACGCACATCCACAATATGCATAAAGTAACTGAGACAGCGGATTGATTTTTGGCCAGACTCCTGGGGCAGAGAGCCCACTGGGCCCCACAGGCTCTGAGCACTTAGTACATGTCCCCTGACCCTTCCTGAGAAGAGGGATGTGGCCCCTTTTTATCAAAGGTGGATAGCAGCCCCCAGGGCAGGTATACAAATGAGCTGCATTTGTCCGCTCCCTTCCTCTCCTTGGGAGCTGCAAAGTGAAGTGTCCGCACACGGCCCCTTGGGAAGGTCTGGCCACCTCCAGACACCCAGGGCCAGGCCATTGCTCAGTGACTGTGGACTAAGTCAAAGCCTCCTAGTCTCCCGGTAGCATTGGAAGCACAGTGAGTCTCCAGGCAGTCGTCCAGGGAGAATATCAGGTTTAGGAACAGTATTAGGGGATTGAGGCATGAGGAGGTTGGCAGAGGACTATGAGGAGCAGAGAGAGGCAAGGTGACTATGACTTGCTTCAGGGGGATGGGTTTGAACAATGCTGGAGGAGATGGTCTTCTCATAGCTAATAGCCTAGAATTTTCTTATTAATCCTTCCATTTCCCCTCTGTCCCCAATCTAACCTGGGAATGCTGAACAGTAGGGGGATTTAACAAAAGCTACTCAGTCTGGACCCACCCATACCAAGCCTGTGGCCATCATGTCCGACTCGTGAAGACCCTGTAGGATGGGGTAGAACTGCCCCGTCAGACATCCAGGGCGTGGCCTTGATGGAAGCAGATTTCCACATGTTCTCCTGATAGTGGCTGGTGTCCCACCAGGGTGCCACCAGGACTCCGATGGACCAAGCTAGTGATTCTGAAGTGGGTTCTCACACCAGACCCGTCTGGGAGGCTCTTCCCAATAGCAGAGCCCCGGTCTAAGCTGTTGGCATGTTTACCTGCTTCAGAGTCCTCTGGTCAGATCCTCACTCGACTCTTCAGTGAAAGGGTGAGTTAAACAACAGTAAGCAAAGAGTACTTCATTGTTTCAGAGCAAACATTTTAAAGAAATAAGGCCCCAGATACCTAGCTGTACTTTGTCATTAAGCCACAGCAGTCCTGGGATCACTCTTTCCCTGGTCATCCTCATAAACACAAACTGGATTGGGATGAGTTTGAGCCCGAGAAAGGGGTGAGGGCTTGGCTTTCGTAACTGTGACACTTCTTGGAAGCCATCTGGTTGCTGCCCTTCCCTGCGACGACACAGGTCCTGGTCTTCCTCTGTTGAGGGAGGCTGCCTAGGCAATTCTGAGAAGGAGTGCCCTGGTTTCATTCACTTTCTAGATCTCTGATTCCCTAGCATGGACAGCCCTCCTGCTCCCATGCTCCCTATGTGTGGAGAGAGTGAACTCTCTGGTCATCCAGAATTTCATTGCTAGCTTTCTCTTACCCTTTATTATTTCTCTCCCCCAGTTTATTTTAAAATTTTAAAATGTGGAAGCCCTGCCCCCTGCTTTCTAACCTAGGAAAAGTGTGTGTGTGTGTGTGTGTGTGTGTGTGTGTTACATGGACAGAGAAGTGACAAGAAAGTTCTTGGTGGCTCTTAGAACCAATCTAAGTTGGTATCTTGTCCCTCCCACTTAGAAAAGCTATGTGACTGTCTCCCTCAAACTCACTGCCACTCAGTCAATTCTAACTCCTAGAGAGCTCCTTATAAGTGGCCGGTGGATGCCAATAGCTGACCTTGTGATGGGCAGCTCAATGCATAGCTTACTTACCAACAGGGGGTCATACAAAGGCTCTAATCCTCTTGTCAAATGACCAGTGAAGATGGCCCACCTTCTAGCCTGATTCATGGATTCTATATAATAAGCTGAGAAAACTCTAGCTCTGTGCCCCTCACCTATTAGTTGCTCAATAAATACCTGATCTTCTATGTCACTCCCTGGTTCTCTTCTCCCACGCAGCCTCCTGAAGTGTACTTCACTCTCCTTTGCCTCATGTTGATTGATTCTCTTGCCTGCATTTATGTCATCCCCAGTCTGTTACACCCTCTCCTGTGAAGGACAATACCACCCACATTCTGATCCCCACCTACATGTAGATTTGGTGCAAGACTTGATTAGCAGCGTCTGATGTCAAAAGTAGGCTTGTGATTTTCTTAAATGGAAAACAAACAGAAACTTCCACAAAATGATTAGTGGTCTAACATCTCTAGGCTCCTCTAAAACCCAAACACCCAGCCATAGAGTCCATTCTGACTCACATCTACCCTGCAGGGCACGTTATAACTGCCCCATGGGTTTATGGGACTAAACCCTTATGGGAGTAGATTTAGTCTCATCTTTCTGCCATCGAGAAGCTGGTGGTTTTGAACTGCTGACCTTGCATAACTGTGCCACCCAAATAACTTAACTCCTCACCTAACAGACACTCACAATGGGGAAAAAGTAAGGAACAATATTATTTTTAAAGTAAGCGTAGGTAAATCACAACACATCATAGCCATATTTAATTTTTTCTAAAAGTGCTTATACTAAAATTAGAAAAATGAAGAAATAGGAGGTAGAGACTTTGGCAAAGACGCTAACACTGATTTCTGGGTGCTTTTAATGGCTTTAGGGCTGCTGACTTTGGTCCTTTGACTCTAATTTACTTCAAAATGCATGGCTCTCCCCTTTTCCTGAGCAGGTGTGGAACCCCGTAAAACCCTGGCACAGACAGCGCTTCCACTTATCAGCCATGATTAGGATTATTTTTGGCTCAGAAATGGAACAAAGTGGGGAGGAGGAAGTAGAGGAGAGGGAGAAGGAAGGCATTTCACAGGATAGTTTGGAAGATGGAAAAAAGGCCAATGGGGTTCGGATGGAGATGGGACCCTGAAAACCCCGGGTCAAGCAGAAAATAGGTCCTAGGAGGGATTCAGGAACACAGCATCCTTCCTCTGACAGGAAAAAAAGGAGGAAGTAGAAAAGAGACATTGAGTCAGTTGTCCCTGGGTGAGCAAGTGGCCCTGAGAGTTTGAGGTAGAGGCCACTGACCCCGCGGCAGACCAGGGAGGGACGATCTAAGTTTGGACATTTCCACACCTAATGGGTGTCAGTGTCCCAGGAATGTCTTTATAATGTCTGCATCCTTGTGCTGCAGGACAGCCTTGCTTTACTAATGTTCACTCGTTTATTACATGTGTGTGAAACACCTTTGTAAAAGGAACTTCTTGGTGAAGAATTGGACCTTAGAAGATGAGAACTACTGGATGGGTGGAGAGAAGGTGGGGTAGAGAGACGGAACCAACTGCAAGGATCTACGTATGACCTGTCTGGAGGACGGGCATGGGGGAGTGGGTTGAGGGAGGTGTCAGGTAGGGTAAGATATGACAGAATGATAATAATTTACAAAGTATTGAGGGTTGATGGGGAGGGAGAGCAGGGGAACAGGGGAGGGATTGGAGGAACCGACACCAGGGGCTGGGGGAAAGGGTGGATGTTTGGAGAATGATGACGGCAGTGGACTTGCGAGGGTGCTTGCCACAGTATGTTTATTTAAGTATTGGAAAAATGATGTATGAGCCCTTAATAAAATGATTTTTAATTTAAAAAAAGATGAATAAGACATAGGTGTGATCCTTTAGGATCTTACTGTCAAGAGGGATGTGAAGGAATCACTTTTGGGAACTGCCATGGGTACCATAAGTGTGTGTGTGGTGAGAACAGAGAAGGGGGAGATCACGTTCACCTGGGGGAATTATGGAATTCAACAGGTGAGCGAGCACCTTCTAAAAAGTGAGATGGAACTCTTAGGTGGAAAAGGAAGACAGAAGGCCTTTCTCAGGACACAGACTAGATAAAGATAAGGAGGCTGGAAAGGGCACAGCATGAGAACTTGGACTCTTGAGTCTGCCGAGCCTGGGTCTGCATCTCAGGTCTACCAAGTAGCAGCTCGATGGGCTTGCACAGGCCACGTGACCTCTGGGGGCCTTTGGATCTTCACCTGCCACGCGAAGCTAAAACTGCCTCATCGAGGGGCGGTGGGGATGAGGTGGGCTGATATGGGTGAAGAACGTAGACGAGTGTCCTATGTGAGCATGGTTTGATGAGGTGCCCACTCCCCGTGGCCACATGAGGTGGGGTGGACGCGCTCCACAGGGTTTTTCAGGCGGTGACCTGCTTGGAAGTGGACTGCCAAGTCTCTCTCCCATGGAGCTGCGGGGTGGGCTTGAGTCACCAGCCTTTTGGTTTGCAGACAAGTGCTTAACCATTATGTCACTGTGGCTACTTATATCCTTAAGTGTCATAATGATCCCTAAAATGCACATCTCACCATGGACTTGGGTTACCCTGGAGGGAAAGGGGGTATTCATTGGAGGATAGCCATAAGACCCCGAGGGCAGTTCCTAAAGAGTAGTGTGGGACGCCTTAGAGTCACAGCACAGCTCTGCTGACCATTCCCCCACCCCACCCTGTGCTTGTTGAGGAAGCCATCCTTTGGGCTTAAGGCTGTTAAGGTCATTCCCCGAGGTGGCAAAGGAGCCCTGGTGGCACATTGCCACTAAACCAATTGGCTGGCAGTTGAACCAGCCTCGTGGCTCTGTCAGAAAAAGACCTGGTGACTCTACTTCCACAAAGACAACAGCTCTTTACAAAGCTCTGTGGGGCCCATCAGCTCCGTTGCGTGCCGTTGCTATCATGCCACCTAGCAACCACAGCGACCCCCTCCTGCCAGCTTAGCATGCCCCACACCTCAGCCATGACAGTCCCTCATTCCTTCGACGCGTTCCCTTCATTGGACCTGTCCGTCTTAGAACCCTGACTGCCTCAGATCCCTCCTCTGTGGAGGCGTTGACCGAAGTGACTCTGGGAGAGGGGGACACAGGGGTCATGGGACACGCGTGTTAGGAGCAGAAGACGGGACTGGTGCTGAAAGCGATGGCTGGTAACTTACTTTGAAGACGGGCAGTGACGACTCAGCATCGCTGTGCAGCACTCCCCGTGGAGGGGCCATGGGACCTTTGCAGCCATTGGGAAACAGTGAAGGGACGGCACTCATTAAAGACACATTCTTGTTTCCAGAATGCCGAGTGGAGGCTGTGCTTCACCCACCTTGTTCCACCCCATGAAAAAGTGGAAGTTTTATATTTTAGTGATACTCAAGGAACCCTTGTATTAAGCTGTATCTTCCAGGGCAGAAGGAGATGAGGAGTGGGGGGTGGGGCAGGGCTCCCACATCCAATCTGCCAGATTGAGTCTCGAGGGAGAGACTCTGCCACCCGGGAATGCATGCGAAGGAGAGGCAACGATCTCCAGCAGCCATTCAGATTCTCCTGGTGAGTTGAGTGGAGTGCCAAGGTGGAGTAAAAGAAAAGGAATGGGCCAAAGATGGCCTCATCCCAGAGGTAGATAGATTTCTATTGTAGTAAATCATTAGGGAGTGACAAGGTGGGGTGAGTTCTTAAGATGTATATTTGAATAGAAGAGCTGAGTGACTTTGATGACGGGTAGTCTGCATGTTGCAGCTGAGCAATATGGTGGGGGGTGGGGAACGAGGGATCCCCACTGTATTCATTTTTACCTGGTTCTGTTTCCAGCAGGCAGGAGGCCGGGGGCATAGTGGTTATGCACTGGGCTGTAATCCAGAAGGTCAGCAGTTCGAAGCCACCCGTTGCTCTGTGGGAATAAGATGAGGCTTGCTACTCCTGTAAGAGTTACCATCTCAAAAGCCCACAGGCAAGCTCTACCCAGCCCTGTAAGGTTTCTGTGAATTGACAAAACTCGAAGGTAGTACATTCCCAGAAAGGTTGCTACCCTGGAGGGTCTCGACCCTGACTGCACATGGAATATGGCATTCAAGTGAGCAAGCAAACCATGCCCAGCTCCAACCCAGAGCAAGTAGTCGTCATCTTTGGCTCTTTGACATCGTATTTTCATACATATCCAGGGGTGCACATACAGTGTTCAGGACAAGTTTTAGTGTTCTCAGAACCACTGGAGGCACTGGTTTAAAATGCAGAGCCCAGTGACTCTGACTCAGAAAGGCAGTGATTGAGGCAGGAGTGGGCATATTTTACAAGCTCCCCAATGATTCCGTCCCTGCTTCTTCCACCGCTTCGAGACTGCTTAGAGGATGTGTGTATTTAAGTCCATGAGGAAACCTTTGTGTGGGGTTTGGGCTGGTGGAGGAGAGAAGCTCCGTAGAGAAAAAGACGTTTCTGAAAAGCTTTCCTTTCAAAGCAAAAGCTGCTGTAGTTCGTATCATTATCTCCTCAGCAGAGCTGGCTCTGACAGAAATTGGTGTCTAGCACTTGAATTAGTCACTTAATTACATTTACCTTCAGCTTCTCTTGGTGGGTGCCGGCACAGACAGTAGGTGTGTAATCAAGGCTATGACAGAAGGAAGTGCTTTGGACAGGGCGAAGGAGAAAGGCGGGGACAGGTGTTTTGAAAGGGAGGAGTGTGTATGCTATTCCTTAGTGTCAAGAACTGTGACGGGCTGAGGTTTTACCCCACCTGCAAGCTAATGAGGTAGCCTGCCACAGTTTCATGGATGCTGGAGGAAGATATGAGACCCTTGGGTCAGAGACAAAGGACTTAATTACTCCCTGCAACAGGGCTGATGGGGAGGGGCCTCCTAGATGCTGCCCATGCAATGGGTTCCCATGACAGCTGAGGAACCCCAATCTTAGGAAATTCCTGTCTTTTAAAGGGCCTGTATGCAAATCTGCACAACTTTTGTCCTGAGAGAGACATTGGTTTATACTGGCCAGCCGTCAAATCTGTCCTCAAAGGCAGAGAGAGGCTACGTCTCTATCTTTCAAGACTGCATCTTCAGCAAACATTAGAAAAAGCCTGTCTGGCACAGAAGCTGCTGGGGACTTTGCTAATGAGATGTGCAGAGCCCCGACAAGATGTCAGAGGACCCTCTTCCAATACTTGAAGTCTTCCAATACTGTGGCACAGTGGGTTGGGAGGACGTGTGATTATGGTTGCCCCTTCCCATAGCCCTTCAGACGCTGTCCAGAGCCTTGACTTGCTCTCCAATGGAATTGTGTGTCTGAGCCTGGACTTTCTTTTTCAAGACGCGACCCATCTCCCACCAGTGCCTGCTTTGACTCTCTTCTCTGAGCAAGTTACCGGAAGCATCATCCCGGCAGGAGGTGTGAGGAGGAACAGATGACTCTGGGAGACTGTCAGAGCTTTGCCCTGGTGTTCTGTGTATCGATTGCGAACTCCAAAACAGGGTGACCTGCAAAGAACCCTTTCATTGCACTCCTGATTTTGCGGGTCGAGGACTCAGGCAGAGCACAGGCAGGACAGCAGCATGACAGTCCCCGGGGCTTCCATCTGGAGGGGGCCCATAGCTCGAGAGGACTGGGGTAGCTGCTGAGGCAATAGTCCCAGGACTTCCTTTATCCCTGTGACTGGATTCCCATCTTTGTTCATTGTGTGTGTGTGCGTGTGTGTGTGTGTGTGTGTCCATGTTGTGTCTCCTAGGGCTGGAATATCGGAAATGGTGTTTTCAAATGATGTCTGATATTGGCCTGGAGCAGCTGGGGGCTGGTCAGACATTTCTCAGCTTCACGTGGCCTTTACCCAGGGCTGGCTTGGAGTTTCTGCGTGGCAACTGGATTCCCCCACTGAGAGTGTCCCCAGGGACCTGAGCAAGGCCGTGGAGTTTGTACAGCAGAACACTGGCATTGACTGTTACATTAATATTGTATTTGTCTGGAATTTTTACTATGTACGAGTTTGATTTTCTAGAAAAGTTTCAGCATGTACACATGGATTTTCTCATTGACTTGACCTAGAACCAGTTTAATATTGAATCAAATTCATCACCTTCATGCCAGATGTGTTCACCTTCTGATCCATCCTCCCTTTTTCCTCCCCAGACTCTCCACCTTATTTTGGGTGGGAGGGTACCCATTAATGCAGAGTGCCCCTCTTCCACCCCGCCAGGAACCGTGCTGACTGGCTCCCAGCTGAGTTTGCTCAATGAAAGGCTCTGCCAGAGAGCTGAAATAGAGAGAGGGGCGGCTACAGCACCGCTCTCCCTCCTCTCTGAAGAAGTCCGAAGTCTGAAGTCTGCATTTCTGAGGCTTAGTGTTCCAGCGCCACCTTTCACATCATGATGCTTTGCTGTGGCCAATCCCAGGGTGCTCCTTCCATCCTTTTTGGCCTCTTAGCATTTCCATCACCTGCATAGCCATGCTGTGGCCAATCCCAGGGTGCTCCTTCCATCCTTTTTGGCCTCTTAGCATTTCCATCACCTGCATAGCCATTTCCTACATTGAATTTCCTCTGGTTAATTTCTAGCATGGTTTTATTTATTTCTGATTGGACCACGAGGGATACTCTCTTATAATCTTACCCACCCCCAATTTAAGTGACCATTTACACCTCTCCACTCCCACTCCCACCTCTCTACAAATAGAGTTTCATTTAGTATTCATCCTTGAAGTTCTTTAAAGTACAATTTCTGACATTTCCAAAGACAGAAGGAAAACCAAGTGAGGAAATATCAGTCTTTGCTGGTCCTACACCTTCTCTTTAACCCTTTGCCATCTTTCATTCCAGTTTTTTTTCCCTTAAATGTGCTTTTCCTAGTTTTTAAAAAAATTTTTAGGCATCACTTCCCTGGTGATGGGAGTAGGAGGCCCAGCCTTTGCTCCTGTGAGCGGAAATTGAACCTCCATCCCAGTGGGCCACAGTCCCGCGCACAACCACTACGCCAGTGGGGCTCAGTGCTTTTCCTAATATTTTAATGACATTTTTACAGAGTTGAACTCACACAGTATATCTATTTTTGCACCCTATCTTTTTTAGCCTGACATTGTATCCTAAGTGGTAGCAATTGTACAATACTACTTGATGTGACTGAACTGTGGAGTGATGCATGTGTGTTCTTTCAATAAGAACATTTTAAAAAATCCTACCCATGGTTCATTCACTGTTCAGCTCACGTCACAGGAAGAGACAGTAGGGACCAGTCCAACCCATAGTGATCACTCCCTCATCTGTTTTTATTACACTCATAGTCTGGGCTACGTCACCTCGTTATTGATTATTTCTTATCTTTTATTGCTCTCTATGGGCGTCGCCTGTGTCCTCTTGGCTTCCTTGCACCCAGTTCATGTCTCTTCCCCCTTCTCTCGCCACCCCATGGTCACCGGGAGCCTGCAGTGGCCTGTCGGACAACTCGTTTGAGAGGCACCAATGCAAAACCTGGTTGTCACTCTCCTCTTGGCACACCCAATTTCATAAGGCAAAATCTTCCCTAATTCTACCTTTTCGGTCTCATTCAAGCACTAAAAGTGATGTTTACAATGAGCTCCAAAGAAACGGTAAAACACTTATCATACAATGTCAGAGCTCAACTCTGTAAGAATTTCATTAAAATATTAGGAAAAATACATTTCTGAGTGGGCTCTTAATCACAGCTCCATGGTAAGAGGGATGGTTATGTGCTGGGATCTGTTTGCTAAGGACGTACATTTGAGGACCTTAAGCTCTTGGACCTACCTGAACGTCAAGGAGAGAGGGTGGTGGTGGTCATCATGGAGGTGGTCGGACCCAGAGATTTGAGCTCAAATGTTGCATATCTCGCAGACAGGCACAGAAAGCTGTGGGCCCAAAGACTTTCAGAGACTCTTTCCAAAATCATCTTCTTATTCTTAGTAGAGGAGGCTCCAAAGAATTCTCGAGGAGGTGAAAACTCAGGGGACAGGGAAGCACCCACACCCAGAAGGTAGGGTTCATCTTAGCCTCACATTAATTAATGTAGAAGCTCTTTGTCAGTGGTAGGCAGGGGCTGCTGGGGAGTGAGCTCTGCTTTCCTAAGAGCCTCTATAAAGCATGTTGACACTTACAATACCTCCTCCTGAGACTCCCTGTGGGGGCAGGGTGGGAGGAGCAAAGACACTGGCTCCTCTTCCTTCACAGGAACCCAGGCACAGCCAGCCCATCTTGTCCAATAGGCCCTGAAAGGGAAGGTCTTCAAATACAGAGCCCCCATGCCTCCCTATCCTGGATGTGGTGCTCCTGATCCTGGATTGGCTCCACAAGAGGGCCTGCCTTTGCTTCCAATCTCACGCACCTCTTGACTGCATTGTGTGGATAACAATGAAGAGCCCGGTTTAGCAGCTGAGCGTGGGGTGCTTTGTCCGCACAAAAGGACAGCTGCCACAGCCTGCAAAGGCCTGCCTACCTGCCAGAAAGCTTGTTTCAGACCCTTGCCTCAAACTCACCTGCAGTCAGTGTGCTCCAGAAATTACTTAAGTCCTTGTGGAAGGCACTCTTTTGACGTGGGAGGGGGCAGAGTAGGGTGAACTTAGCTTGCATCACCGGTGTTGTCCTTAAAGCATAGACCTCTGTTCCCTCTCCCTGCAACTCTGCATTTTGAAGAATGGAAATAAAGGGGGAAATGAGGGAATTTCGGGCTCTGACCCTGGTGCTGCCTGTTGACGAGGTCTGCACAGTGCACACAGTGCCTTCCTGGTCTGAGTTACATGAGCAAGACTCCTGATTCTGCCCTGTTGGTGCAGTGGCTGCCATGCTCAGCTGCTAACCCAAAGACGGGTGGCTTGAACCCACTGACTACTTAGCCAGAGAAAGATGGAACATGGCAGGCTACTTCCCTGGAGTTCACCGCCTCACATGCCCCTTGGGACAGTTCCGCTTTATACTCTAGGACTGCTGTGGGTCAGACAGCGATGGATTGGGGGTTGACTGAAGTTCTCCATATGTGACGGAGACAAGTGGGACGTGGGCCCTCATCGGGTCGTTGCTCAGGCAAACAGTGTTCTCAAGGCCAGCTGGGTACACAAAGGGCTCAGAACCTGCGCAGCGCTTGCCCACAACAGGTATTGCCTTGTACTATTGATCACGTGGAAACAGTGGAGGCTGGTGCCGCCATGTCTGTCTAGGAGGAGAGGCTCAGATGTGGACTGAAGACAGGAGAGAAGGACAGGGTGCAGGCAGGAGACCTCAATGACAACCAGGAGCCAGCCTTTTCTGTATGCTCACTGCAAACCCCTCCCTCAGAAGCACGTCCCCAGAGCTGTGTGTGGGTTGTTTTGAAGCTGCTCTTCCTTTACTTCCTGTCTGAGAGTAAAAGGACTTTCCTGATCTCTTTCATTGATTGTTTACGAGTCTTTGTCTCATCTTCCTCCTCATCAAATGGGCACATATAAAAATATGCAGAGAGGGGGAGGGAGGAGGGAAAGAGGAAATGATACCAAAGGAAAGGTTATAGAAATGTTGGTGGCAACATATGTACAAGCATGCTTAACACAGTTGAATGGTGGATTGTTATAAGATTTGTAAGCGCCCTCCCCCAAAATGATTAAAACAAACAAACAAACAAACATGCATAGCGTAAATAAAACATACACCTTCGATGATCTACTTTTCAAAATCTAAAATATGCAACCTTTGTAAACAGGTTTGATACATTTCGATATTCAATACATTTCTACAACGGATTTTAAAGGACTTAATAGTCTTTTGTCTCTATAGTGCAACAACAGTGACAGTGCATCTATTGCCTGGCTTCTCTATAACAGCTTTGCAATAAGTAACAGTAGAAAGAAGCAGGTCCTGGTATATTCTCGCTCCTATACAGGTGAGGGGATGCAGGGTCAAAGAATCTAAATCATTTTCAACAGTCCTGCAGTCCTTGAGAGGCAGAACTGGAATATAACCTAAATAACCCGATTTTAGACCCCCCCTACACAAAACAATTTGACCACGCTGTCATGATTCATTTAACTACTCATTCTTTTTTAAAATAGCTATCTAGGGATTTTTTTGGTTGGTTTAATCTTTGTTTGCATCCATGATAATTTGTGGTCTAGGGTTGTCTTATATCATTTTATTATCTTTGAAGAACGTGTTATCCTATAGGCTCATCACATGTTACCTTGCCTTTTTTTTGCCAATTCATCAATGTTTAAAATGCATAATTTAGTGACATTGATTACATGCATCATGTTGTGCAGCCATTACTACCCTCCTTTCCCAAACTCTCCCCCCCAGCATTGACTGAAACTCAATGCCCTGTAAGCAGTGACCTCCTTCCTGCCTTTCCCTTCGCTCGCACCCCAGGAAGTTACTTAGCTGTTGGATTTATTTTATGTCATAACATTTTATTTGGTTCCCTGAGCATCCATGATGCTGGCAGAAGGTGCCCACCCTCTCCAGATGCTCCACTCAAGACTTATTAATAAATCTCGCTCATTAAGCCCTTGCCTCTGGCCTGTAAAAGCATACCCTGCTTGCTGATTGTAAGCAACACCTAGAAAGCGCTCTTCTTCAATCTGATCCCAGCCTTCGGCCCTGTGATCACGTCTCCTCATTTCCAGACCGGGCCCATCCATTCCCTGACATTGACACCTCTGGTCCTGTTTGTGCCACTCTGCCAGCTTGTGGACAGCATCCCCCCTGGCAGCCTCTTGCTCTAGCTCCACCCCAGCATCGCTTTAGTGGAGATAACGATTGCCTTCAGGGGCCTATCCGATTCATAGTAGCCCTGCAACAGAGTAGAACTGGCCCATAGGGTTTCCAAGCCTGTCCACCGGCACAGACACGGCCTGCGACATCTTTCCCCCATGGTGCGGCTGGTGGGTACAAGCCATTAACTTTATGATTAGTAGCCAGATGCTTAACCATGAAATCAGCTATTCTGGATTCTGTTTCCAACACTCCCATTCTGCTCCAACCCTATAGTAAACACCTGACCAGGCTGGGGCTTGGTTCTTGACCCCTCCCCAGCCCCTGCACCGCTCTGCATCAAATAATAAAAAAAAAAGCACAACCCTTTGCCATCCAGCCAAATGCTGATTCATGCAGTCCTATATACCACAGGGTAGTACACAGGGGTTCCAGGGCTGCAATCTTTTCAGAAACAGACTGCCCCGTCGTTATCTCACAGAGCAGCCGGTGGCTTAGAACCACTGACCTTTCAGTTTTCAGCGGAGGGCTTAACTCATGCTCCACCAGAGCTGCTTCTGCCATGCACAGGATGCACTTTATCAGGAGTCTGCTTATCTTTTCTCTTGCTCCAGGGTTCTATTGGAATGTTTCTTCCACCAGCCAGATGATTTCCTCATTACATTTCCCATGTTGCGCCCCGAGTGTCCGCCTCCCGACCCCTGCCTTAGCTGTCGCTCCTGGGTGGCGTGTGTTCCCTGGCTCAGGTGAGAGTGCCGCAGAGCCACTCTCTGCCCCCAGACTCCGCTCTCTAGGGACGCCTGAATGTAAAATCTGCGCCAGATTTGCGGGCAACTAGAGAAGTGGGCACCCCCCCAAGGAGGTGTGACTTCCTCTTTTCATTGGCTTTGTGGTTGTGGAATGACAGCCTTCTCCAGGAAGGGAGGGGATGCGATTGTGGAGGAACATTCCCATGTGCACTCTGACAGGGACTGTCTACACGCTGCTGCTCATTATGCAGGCGCCCCCTGTCCCAGCCTGATCCCCTCATCTGAAACAAGGACCATGTCCCCTCGGTAAGGTTTTTGGAATAGTTGGTTTCTACAAGACACCTGTCAAGTCCTTTGCTTTTCTAGGCTTGCCACTCAGTAAGCACTTGCCTTCTTCTTTTTTTAAAATGAAAGACTAATGAGTGGGGAGAGTGAAAAGACAGTGTGTGTTCTCGCCGTTCTAAGTGCTGTCTTGGGAGGAGGACACGCGGGGAGTTGCCTGCCTGAGCCACTGGGCACTGCTCCTGGGGAAAGTAGCTGTCCTCAGGCCGAGCCGTGGAAGCTCTCCGCTGAACCAGGGTTGGTAGGAGAGTTATTTTGGGGCCCCAACAAGTTCCTCCAATTGCATGGAAGTCTTATGGCTATATGTGTATGGGCTGTTTTCTGGGGACAGTCATCAAACTCATAAAAGGTTATTGAACATCCACAGTGAAGGGTCTGAAGAGCCCAGCAAGGCTCAGGAATGATTTCTTGGGGCCTCTGCTAGCCTGAGGAATACAAGGAAATCATAGGTCAGGATTGTGAGGTGGGCTAGTGCCAGGAAAGAGGGTGAGGGTGGGGCACACCTACCAGTGTTCTTCAGAGTACCGGGGAAGACCAGAAAGATCAGAGACAGGGCTGCTTTGACCCTCCGTCCCCCAAAAGGGCTCAGGCCACTGCATCAGCTCCCCAGCATGGTTGGCATTCTTCTGGCTGCTCCCAGCATGAGCTTCCTTCCAGTCCCTTCTCTTCGGCTTTCTTTGCACAGCCAGGGGCCCAGAGCCCATTCCTCCTCATCTTTTTCACACCCCCACTCCACTCCAGAAATGCGGAAAGATCACCCCCAAGGCTCCAGACCATGGCTTCTTTGGATTGAGCATCCGAAGGATTCTTTGTGCATTTGTGTTTAAATGGTCCAAGTCCAACTTTCCCTGGCATCTGTGGCTTCAGCATCCTATTGGGGCATCCAGAGCAGCAGCCAGCTGTTTTTCCACTCTGGAGAGGGTAGACTGAAAGAACACACTCATTCATTTAAGCCGTTTTTATTAGAAATCATCAGACTAGATGCTGAGACACCAGGCTAGATGCTAAGAAAGCAATATTGACATGGACACAGCCCTTCTTTCTTTAAGGACGCGAAGCCCTTGCGCTGCAGTCAGAACCACCGGGCAAGGGCCATGACTGAAGTGCTGTAAGTGGTCTGTGCCCCTGCGTGGCTAGCCCAAGCAATGGCGGGTCCTGGATCTGCCTGGGGACAGCAAGCAACAAAGGTGCCATTGTAGACGAGCCGGGGAAGTCAAACATCTACTTCAGGGTCAGTTTGAAGGGGATTAACGGAGGGATTTGCAGGGGGTGACCCCCGGAAGGCATCTCTCTTTCTTGGATTTGATGTTCCAGTGCCTCTTATGGGTGAGCCGTACTATGGTTCAAAGAGACAATTTGTGTTCTTGCTGTTCTACACGCTTTCCTGGAGGGAGGACAGACTGGGAGTTTCTGGCCCTAGCATCTAGCATGGCGCTTGTCACATGGTAAACTCTTAATAAACGATGCAGGGTCTGCTGGCACGAAAGAAAAGTTCCTGATCTTTCCAACCTTTCATGGACTTTGCTGCATTTCCCATGGCCTTTCTTCTCTGTCTGAATATATCCAAACTGAAAAAGGAGAATGAAGCATGATAAACCGGAAGAAGGGTTAGCTGCAACAGGAGTAGTCAGGTATGCAGTGTGGTCATGGCCAAGGGAAACAAAACAAAAAAAGGCAAAACACTAGTGTCAGGCTAGAGGCCAGTGTTCAGAACCTCCTCCTACTACGTCTTACAAGTAACTTCACCTGTTAGTCTCTTCCTCCTTGTTTTGGAGTTTTCTGCCTTAAAGAATTGTAGTGAAGAACACTGGAAGGCATGCATGCAAAAGTGACTTGGCATGAGTTGAATTATATAGGAAAGGTCCCATCTAGGAACTGGAGAGGCTTTTTGGAGTCTGGATTATATTCTTCTTGTAGTTCCTTCCATTTGGGGGAGCAAATGACCTAGAGCAGTGGTATGGACAGGTGTAAGTGCTCTTTTAATTTGTGAGCCTGTGTATGACACAGATACCATCGACTGGTATACATAATGTCTATTGCAGAGACCTTTTTGCTTTTCTATAAAGGGTAGAGAACAAAATACTTAAGTTGTCAATTTCTCCTACCGCTAGTGGATGCTTTGGGGCAGCACAACTCTTGGCCATTGGCATGTGGGAGTAAGTCATTGGGCAGGTCTGCTGGCAAAGACATCCGAAGAGAAGGCTGTATGTTCTTCATCCTGTTCTTGTCCTGGAATGAGAATGCTATGCCAAGAGGTCCTGTAGTTCTTATGACCGCATCAGGTATACAGCTACCACTGAGGCAACCCTCTGGATGGCCAGCTCCAGATTTTCTGTTGCTGGACACAAGTAATCCCCTTTCTTGTTTGAACAATTGTAAGAGGGCTTTCTGTTCATTCTAGCCAAAGGCAGTTGTAACTGATGCAGAATTCAGAGGCCTGGGAAGGCCCTTCTAAACTCAGGCTCAGAAGGTGGTGGAGACACTGTGGGCACAGGCCACCCCTTCCGAGCAGGAAGAACAATGGCTTCCTTGACTTCATCTGGCTGAGCTCCTGGCCACTCCGGTGTCTTGGCACTTTCCTTGGAGGCCTGGGGCCTTGTGTATATTTTCTTTTTCACAGACATCACTAGTTCTCAGAACCTTTCCCCTGATGGAGAAGAATTCTTTGTGAAGATGGAGATTTAAAGTGCCACCCTTATCAGAAAGTATTTGTGGAGTATTTGTTGTGCAGGCTCTGCTGGGGACTACGTGAGTGTTCTCTGCTTTTTGGAAACTGTTGGTCATCTGGGAGGAGTATTGACCCACTCTTGGGAATTCTCAATCTGAGGAACATAGAGCATGAACATAGAATTGAGGATGTTTACTTTTTTTGAGATGTTTAACTTTTTTGGGGGGGGCATCACTGCCCTCTGGTGGTCGTGGGAGCTACCCAGCCTTGCTCCTGGAGAGCTACTGCTGGATTTGAACTGCCAAACCAGTGGAAACGCAGTCCTGCACTCAACCACTATGCCACTGGGGCGCATCCTGAGATTTTTAACTTTTAAGGCTATGTAAATTGATATAAATTAAGTTCATAAGTACAGCCAAAGGGAGTTGGTCCAATGATATGACTCCTGTCTTGGGGGAGAAGTGGCTGTTACTTGTGCCATCCTTCATCTCTAGTCAGGCTTGACTCTTGGGCTGTGACCGTGAGCTTTTGGAAATGAGGCTAATTCAATGGTTTGGGACCAAGAGAGAAGACAGCATGTGTGTTAGGCTGAGTTAACTAGAGAAACAAATTCATAGACACGCGTGTGTATAAGAAAGAAAGAGTTTTCTATACAAGAGAAATTGAATATTGAGTAAACATCCCAGCCCAGACCAGATCAAGTCCATAAGTCCGATGATATTAGCCCTTATGTCCAATACCAACCTATTCATTCCTCTTCAGACTCACAATACACATGCAATGATGCCAAATGCAGGAAGATCACAGGTCATCGGGGATCTGGTGGTGGTGGAAGCATCGCAGCGTAGGTCTCCATGTGACTCCTCCAGGTTCAGGGTTCTCACCGCCAGCAGCATAACTCCATGTGTCTTGTCAGTAGAGCATCTCTCAGGGAGTGAGTGTCCCATTTCCAAAGAGCTATTTTTCTCCTTAGGGTCTCCGAATGAGGTCATCACGCTGCCACCTGATTGACAGGCTAAACGCCACCCCAATCGTTCTGCGTAATCACCACCGCATGGGAAACATTTCTTGTTACATCCTATCTCTCCTGTCCCTTTTTCCGACTCCCGCCTCTCTTCACCTGCAGGGGAAAACGTGATCACTTCAGAGAAAGATGAGTTAGAAGTATGGACTCTCCTGTATTTTGTTATGTTTCACCTTTATAGAAGTGATTTGGAAATTCTATGTAAAAACAAAACAAAATTCTATGTAAAAACAAAACAAAACCTGAAGATCTGGAATATTTCCTCTTTGTGAGCAAAGATTTGACAACCTCTTCACTAGATATCTTTAAGGAATAGTTGGGGAACCCACCTTCTCTCAGCGTTAATATTCCTTATATCTCAGTATCCTTCCTCCCCTTCTTAGTTTTGTTTTCTTTACCTTCGTTCTTTCAGGCTACATTTTCACAGTCCCGGCTACCCTTACTCTCTTCACAAGCTTGCTGCTCCATTTGGCACCTCTTTGGTTGCTTTTCATTGTTCCTTGCCACACCAGATAGGGCTGGAGTTCTTCTCCTGTACCTTTGTTTATTTTTTGTTAGCCACCACTGAGTCAGCCCCTGACTAATGGCGGTCCTATCCACAGCACACTGAGATGCTGTTTAGTCCTGTGCCCCTCCTGTGATCAATTGTTCAGTGGACCTTTGAGATCCATAGGCGTTGCCACCAGCGGGTTTTTCAGAATTAAACTGTAAAGCAAGTAAAATTTTGTCAGAGATAACTTCAAAGTGGTTGCAGCAGTATACTGACATGGGACTGCCACAATTCAAGGCAGATTCAGAAGAAGACATGGGCCACGGGATAGTATTGCTGATGTCTGATGGATTTTAGCTGAAAACATAACATCCAAAGATGTGTTCCTGTGCTTTATTGACTATGCAAAGACATTCTATTGTGTTTGCGTCATGACCAATTATGAATGACATTGAGCAGAGTAAGAAGTCTAGAACACTTAGAGAACTTGCTTTTTGGAAGGCTTTTTGAGGGTGAAGATGCACCTGAGTCAAATGAAGGTCTTCTCAATGGCAAGTGCATGTGAAAACTGGACCGTGAGTAAGGAAGACCGAAGTCAAGTTGATGCCTTTCCGTGAGTCTTGAATAGACTGCAGACCGCCATGAGGACAAACAAATCTGTCTTGGGACAAGTACAGTCAGCTTGCTCTTTAGCAGCGAGGATGATGAGATTGTCACTACTCTGGACATGTTATCAGGAGAGACCGGTCCCTGGATAAAGTAGAGAGCCAGTGAGCGGTTCAAACCAGGGGACACTGGCACAGCAGTGACTGTAACAATGGCAGAGGGCCTGGCAGTGTTTTTTCCTGTTGTACATAAGGATGGAACCCTGGCAGCTCACAAGAATGACAACATGGCAAGGTCTTTCTCCTGAGTCCGTGTTCGCTGATCAGCCCCACTGAAGCCGCGGTTCAGCGTTGGGGCCACAGAAGCCTCTACTGCAGGCAGGTGGTGGCTGCACATGAGGCACTGTGACCTGGAACTCATACATCTCTTTGGAAGGGGGTGTTCTCTTCCTGAACCCCCAGTGCCTGTTTCCTCTATACTTTTGCTTCATCGTTTTCCTACTCAAGACTTGCTTCCTTTCTGGTCCAGAACAAATGACTGTTCCCGAAATGTCAGCGACTCTTCTGGAGTCTCTGCAGCATCAGAGCACTGCTGTGCCCTCTGCACCCTCCTGTGAACCCACTGACTCCCATGTCTCATTCCCACTGAGCCGTGCCAACCAGCAGGCTGGGCCAGCGGCACTCTCCACTCAGCTTTGCTTCTTTCCTGTAGTCCTGTTCTGGTGTCTCGAGTTCCATTAATGTTTTATATGTTGCCCCCAGGAATCTTGGCGCCATTACTCCCAGGAAGTTTCCTGGGCCCCTCCTCCTCACTGCAGAGCTGTGGGGCTGGAGAGATCATTTTGTTCCCCAGAAACTTGGTGTCATCTGTCATCAAGCCCCCAATTAGCTGAAGCTGAATGCAGCAGTCGAGGGGGGCGGGGGAGTTGCTGCCATCATGCTCCCTGACCAGGGAGGTAGAGCTTCAGGGGACAGCAGCAGACTGGCTTGTTATCCCTGCCAGAGTGTCAGCTGGCTCGTTAACCCATTCTCTTGGGCTCTTCATTAGAGCTTCTGGACCCCAAAAGGTTCATTTTGATTGTGCCCATTTGAAAGACTGGAAATTAAGACCAAGAGTCGCAGGTTTGCCCAGAACCATATAACCAGCTGAGCGCAGAGTCAAACGAGAGCTGATACTTAACGTTCTGAATGCCAGCGTGGTGGCCAACCTCATCTGTCTTCCTCAGAGGACTGTCGTGGGCATGCCGTGAGCTGCTCAGGGCGGAGGAAGGTGGGTGAACCCCAAAAGCAGCCCGGGTGGCTTTAAATGTATTGGCTTAGAGCAATAGAAATGGAGAACCAACTTCAGGGATCTACACGTAGCCTCCTCTCTGGGGCACGGACAACAGGGAAGTGAGTGTTGGGAAACATTGTACAGTGTACAGGGTGAAAAATAATTTGTAAATTACTAAGGGTTCAAGGGGAAGGGGGGGAGGAAGCGTAATATAGGGAGCTGATAATGGGGGCCTGGAGGGAGGAAGAATGTTTTGAGAGTAATGATGGCAATGGGTGTGTAAAAGTGGCCTGCATACAACTGATGTTGTTAGGGATTGTGATGGGAGTTGTATGTACCCCCCAATAAAATGATTCATTAAAAAAAGGGGGGGAAGGGGAAAGGGGAGTTTTTTTTTTAAAGAGGAGCTTGTACCAAGGGCTCAAGTGGAAAATGTTGGGAAATGTATGTGGAAACGTGTGCAAATGTACTTGATACAAATGATGTACTGAATGTTGTAGTAGCTGTAAGAGCCCCCAATAAAATAAAGTGTATATATATATATACACTTTATATATATATATATATATATAATGTATTGGCTTAGTTTGGCAGGAGGGAAGAGAGGAAATCGTAATGGTGACAATAATTAAAGTCGACCTGCTCTGGGCTAGTCCCTGTGATAGGTGCTTTCAACAGGCTAGCACATTGGAAGCTGACAGCCTTACGTTCAGGAGAACGGCTGGGGCAGTGGCTCAGCACTCCACTGCGAGCCGAGGCTTGTTGTGCAGATCCGAGATGGATGAAAGCCCTTTGCTGTGTGCTCAGGGCCAGCCCATAGCTACCATACAGGACAGAGCAGAGGTGCCCCCTCAGGTTTCCTGAACTGCTGCCTTCCCTGTGGAAGCGGATGGCCACCTGTCTCTCTTTCAGAGCAACTAGGGGGTTGGACCACTGGCCTTTCAGTGAGCAGCCGGACTCAGTGTGGACCCTGGCGAACCACTGTGCCTGCCGAGCGCAGCCTGGGAAGCCCCGCGGGGGAGCTCTGCTCGGCCGGCCATGTGGCTGTGCAGGGAACTGGACTTGATGGAGCCACAACATGCCCCTGATTCTGACGATCGCTCACCTCAGCGCAGATGTGGTTGTCTTTCCCCTTGACACTCAGAGTCCTGCTTGATCAGACTGTGACCTCTTCAGCAAGTGAAGAAGCCTCTATAGACCTTCTGTCCTAAACGGTTTCTTCTAACCCTTACCCTCCCTGGTGTCGTAGTGGGTGGTTGGGCTGTTAACTATAAGGTCTGCAGTTCAAAACCACCAGCACCTCCTCAGGAGAAAGCTAGGGCTTTCTGCTCCTGAAAAGATTGACCATCTTGGGAACTCACAGGGGGCGGGTCTGCTGGGTCCCATCAGCTTGTTAAGAGTCAGCACTACTTGATGGAAATGAGTTGGGTGGGGCTTTGGCCCACACTGAGGCCTATTGGTTAACTTAACTTAGGTTTCTTTTCAGCCTCCTTTAATCATTATTGGTTGCTCACAGGCTTTAAATGTATTTTTTCAGTTCAGTACAGGGAAACATGATCTCCTAGACTTACCGAATCTACACGCACATGCTACCATCCCCAGAGTCTGTATTTTTCAAAATCTCCTCCACCAGATCTGATGATCAGCTAAGTTTTAGGACAACTGTTCTGGGACACACACACCTTACACCCCCACACCCCACCCCCACTAATCTCTTTATTTTTCACATGGAGATTATCGTGTGAAATGCTTACTTCAAAAGACGAATGCAAGCTGACTTCCCTTCTCCACTTTACAATCTCCTCAATCCCTTTCCCTAAATATCAGAAACTGTGTGCTTACCTCATTAAGGAGCACTTTGATGCAAGATGGTAAATCTTTTACAGTTGATCAAAGGAAAAAAATTCCCGTTATTTATCTTTGACTTTGGCATGCATCGTGTGATTTTATCTCCTGCTTTGGATTATCTGTGCTGCTTTGTTAATGTGCTAACTGCACATTCATTATTTTTAAACTAATGTCTGTTCAGAATTCACTTCAAGGGTCCTGGGATGTGATGCCTCCCCCACCCCTCCATCCCTGGGTTTTAAAGTAAAGTCTCTTAAGCTCTTTCTTGTCATACTACCACAGAATTTAACTCCCCACCTAAAGCTAGAAAGTCTTCCTAATTAGTTCTTTACCAGCTTATCAGGAGAATTCCTTATGGAAGACAGAAGATGGAGTCCACTCCTGGAGACAGCTCACTTCTTCAGTCTTTGTGGCTGTCATGCTGGTCGACCTACACTGTGATTCACTTCTGGTTTGCCCGTCTCTTGTCGAGAGCCTGTCTCCTTCTACGTAGTGTTCTTGCAATTTCAACAGCACACTCTCAGGACACAGGCTAGCCTAGCCAGATGGGTTCAGACAGGAATGTGTGTGCTGGTTACCGTTGCTAAGGGGATGGGGAGGGGGAGGCGTGTGTACACCCTCATGGTAATATTCATTGCATTTGCTAATTTCCACTTTGTAAATATCATGGCAGATTTCAAGCTACCAGTGAACAAAGTTCTTTAAAATTACAGTTGGCGCTCAGGCTCCAGAAGAAGTGGAGTTGAACACACCACCAGACGCGCTCCATTGTGCTGTTGGAGCAGTCCAGATAATTAAGCGGTTTCATACAAGTAAAAATCAGAATTTCGGTTCCTACTGATTAGTTATGCGATCTTGAGCAAGCTATCTGACCTTCTGTGAGTGGAAGTCTCCATGTCTGTGAAGTAGAAATGAGGTCTAGTGCAAGAAAGAGAGTGAGGGAATCTGATGAGGTGGTGACTATACCGACCTGGGTATGTGTCCATGCAAAGCAAATGATTAGTGCCCTCTTTGAGGGGGTGGAGGCTTAGCGTTGAAAGCAGTGGGCGTGGATTGAGTGTCCTCTAATTAGCTGGGTTGGCCAGAGGCCACTTCATGGATTTAGGTTTGTGAACTAGAGCGATAATGATATCAACTCAAAACTCACGGTCCTCAAGCCGATTCCAAGCCATAGTGGCCCTATAGGGCAGAGAAGAACTGTGCCTATGGGTTTCTGACACTGTAACGCTATGGGAGTGGAAGGCCTCATTTTTCCTCCCATGGAGTAGCTGGTGGGTTTGAACTGCTTACTTTGTGGTCGCAGCCCAAGTACTTGCATTTATTTATTTCTACACACACACACACACACACACACACACACACACACACACCTTGTCCTTGTACCTGTTTTTGTCAGAGGCACGAGAATGGCTGAGTTCTGTTAGGGAGAAGAGTACAGGGTCTGGCTGATGACTTTATGTGATTTCCAAGTCCTTCCAAGGTTTCCCCTCCCATCACATTATTGTTCTTCTCTTTGAAGTTCTTCAGCAGATTTTATAACAAGATCACTGACAAATTCTTATTGGTTATTAAAAAGGACTTGTCCACATTCACAGAGTACTCTGAGAGTAGGCATGAGATTTGGGAATAGAAAGAAAAAGTAACTTCTTCAGAGTCTCTACAGCATTTTACCCTGATCCTTTACCAAAAATTACATGAGCAACCGCAGGGTCCTCTGCTTATTAATCAGCATAGGTTGACTGCTGGAATAACGTAAGAGAAGCTTATATCTTACTCATGCCATCATCCACAATGATATTTCTAGTTGGCCAACAGCCCAGGGACCCAGGTGACTTTTATTTAGTGGTTCTCTGCCATCTTCACAACCTGGGAATCCTCTACTGCTCCTGCTGGATCCAGCCGGCAGAGCACGGGAAAGAGTGTGTGTAGGATGGAGGTGTGGCATGATGTCATGGGCCAGTCTGGAAGTAGCGTGCCAATCCATATTCCATTGGCTGGAGATCAGTCACATGGTTGCTCCCAGGAGACTGGGAAATGTAACGTCACATGTGTTACAGAAGAAGAGGGCACTGGCTTGATAGGCATACCATCACCCTGTAGCACTGCTTTGCATGGATTGGCAGAAATGATGACCACCATGGATACGGATGATGGTATAGCATGGTGAGAAGTACAACTCAATCCCTATAGTTTGACATACATTCATTAAAAGGCATGCATGCTTTACACAAGCTCCCAGCACTTTCGAAGCGTGTTTTACTGAGGGAACAGCTGGCTTCAAGTCAACACTCGAAATGGGTGATCATATTTGCCGTTGTGTTTCTAATAGCCATCCCATTAGTAGTCAATGGGATGAGACATTCTTATGTCCATCTGGTCAGTCTCGTGGTCATGTGGAGTGCTTTGGTTGGCCCTTTGAGTTAGACACTTGTCTGTGTGAAGAAGTCCGACCTCCCACTGCAAAACTGATGGTGACCCAGGAGTCTGTGTTGTTACTTTCAAAGAGGTTGGTAGAATGTCTGTGTGAGAGTTAAGGGACTGCTGGCCTGGAAGAAGCAAAAGGTCAGCAGTACAATAGATAGGACCCTGCAGACTATCACAAAAGCAAGTTTCCTAGTCTCTCAAAATGTTACCCTTAGAATGATGATGTCATCCAGCAATTCCAGTCTTAGGTGTATCCCTAAAAAGCTAGAAGGTAATGACTCCAACAGGTACTTATATACCAGCCTTCATCAAACATTCTATGACACCCCTTACGAGTATATCTAGAAAGGCAGCTGCATAGAGATTCAAAGGGCTCGGGAAAATGGGAATAGGAACGTTACTGCTGAACGAATACGCGTTTCTGTTAGGGGTGATAAAACAGGGTTTTATTTGTGGTGATGATTGCACAGTATAATTGATTAATAAACATCCCAGCATCTTACATCTGACATGGTTAAAATGGCAGTTTTTAGTTATTTTATGTATATAATATGAAAACAAAACCTCAAACCCAATTCAAGTAAGCCTGTCCTGGTGCTACAGAACAGAGGGGTTCTTTATGGGAGCAGTTAGTATCAGTCTTCTCCCCTGGAATAGCTGGTGGGTTTGAACCACTAATCTAGAGTTGAGCAGCCCATTGCTTGGCCTGCTCCCTAAGTACCACCAGGACTTCTAAAGCAACGTTTCCTTTAGGCCAGCATCGTTATCCAAGGTGCTGGATGGGACTGGGGGTACAATAGTCCTTTAATGGAAGTATCACCAGAGTCAAAACTGGAAGGCACTAGGAGCCAGGCAAATCCGTGGTTTTACCTGTTGTATCATTGACACATTTCTGATAGGCTTCCAGGCAGGGACTGGAGCATTTTCAAAAACCAAATCCAGTGCTCTGAATAGTGTCCTAAAGAATGCCCAACATCTCTCCAGCAGCAGACTGCCACATCTTTTGCCCACATAGTTCCCGGTGGGTGAGAACTACTGATTTTTTATTCAGTGCCAAGAACTTAATTCTAGTGCCAGTGGAATATCCTTCTATCCATCCAGGAGAGTGGGTGGCAGGGAGAGGGAAGTCCCTCATCAGTCAGGTGGTGTTTCAGAAAACCATGTCCCTTGCAGAAGTCACTGGAAAATAAGACAGAAGCTGCGTGTATGACCGACTTGTGACATGTGCCCTGACTCCAGTGACTCAGAAGCTGACTGAGACAGTTTCATGTCCCATGACTTTGGAATAGGACTGGCTTGGGTTCAAATCTTGCTAGCTTGCTTTCTCTGTGACCTTAGACAAATGAGTTTTATCTCTCAGTCCTTGGGGCTTTTTTTTACCCGTAAATGTGGAATATAGAACCTACCCTGTAGGGTAGTTGTGAGAATTAAACCACGTTAAACACATAAGGCACTCAAGGAGTCGGCACCTAGCTCATGGAAGCCACAAGCATCAGCCACCAGGCTGCAGGAACAAGACAGTAGCATAACAGGACTGGAGAAGGCAGGGCCTGAAATCTGGGGTCCTTCATGCAGGTTAGCCCTCCCTGTGCTTGGTTAGTAAAGGCTGTTCTTGGGGAGCTAGTCTGTAGTCGGTCACCGGGGGGCAGTGAGGTCTTGGCAACGCCTGCAATTTTCACAGCTGGGCATTCCGCAGATGGGGGTAACTGCGACAGTGGGCACATGTTGTACCCCTCATTTATGTGTCTTCAAAATGAAGGTGGTATTATTAGATCAGCCCACACCCTGGCTACACAGCTGCTTGGGCACTTTCTCCTTCTCGGTTTGAGGGCTGGCCCTTTCTCCCCATAGCCTGGAACATAATTATCACACATTGTCTTTCAACACAGAAGTAAAATGAAGCTCAAAGAACCCTAAAAAAGGCGGGGGAGGGGGTTGTGCTCGGACACTTGACTCCTTGTAGTTGGTCGTGAAACATGCAGACGTGGTTTTGACCTTTTAGCTTCAAAGGGCTGTGGAGTTGAAGAATGGACCACTCCATGGGCAAGAGTTATCCTTCACTGTAGGGCACGCCAGTGGATTATGAAAGGAAAGAGACGACTTCAAGAAGTTTGATTTTAAAGCTTTGTTAAAAAAAAACAACAACAAACAAACAAACAAAACAAAAACCTAAACATTGAAAAGAAGGCAGCTTACTGGACTAAAGCCATCAAGATGTGAGCTTATGAACAAAAATGATAGAGAAGAGTCTCTGCTTGAGGAAACGGTAAAGGGAGATGGACCAGCCAAGAAGGCAGGTGCATTATTCTACTCCTACTAATTCCTGCCAAAAGGAAGCTTTTCCAGCGGAAAATGCAAAGTAGATCATTCATAAAAAGAACTAACTAACGACAGAAAGGTGAAAGAGAGCTGTTAAATCCCTAATCGACTTCAAAAGTCATAGTCCAATGACTATCTGCCATTCATTGTTCACCCTCTACATTCAGGCCCTCTCGGAGAAACTTTATTTATAGTCTACTTTATGAGATGCCACTCGCCTCCAGTTTCCACGTGAGGCCACAGGCACAAAGAGATTATACATGCATGCTCTAGGGAGCTAGGAGAATTTAGAATCCAGACACAACCACTCTGTCAGCCTCCATAGTTTGCCCTGAGACTGGCTTTCCATCACAGGCCCAAAGGAACTGTATCTTGGAATGTGGACAGAACTAGCCTATCTGATGACAGAGAAATAGTGATTACGAACCCACTGAGAAGAGATGGGAAGGTGTCTAGAACTTGAAAAGTTAGGAGTGGGCAGCTGGTGGGAACTAGAGACTTGTAAGCTCGATCATATCCTGACAGAATTCTAGACTCCTAGCTTGTGCACTAACTGACTCAATGACCTTGGACAAATATGACCACTCTGAGCTTCAGTTTCTTTATCTATACAGGATGTATTGCTTCTATATCTTCACCAAATTCCTTCTAGTTCAAAGTAGTTCATGCTCATAAGTTTCTTTAATGTGTTCTGACAGTTTTAGTGCGTCAGCCTCTGACTCCATCAGATAACTCACTCTCTCTAACACTCTAGCCTTTCTTCAAAGTGTGAATCATTTAGAAGATAGAGTTTGGAGTACAAAAGACCCTGGCTCCAATCTCGCCTTTTCCACCGATAATTGGTTGACCATAAGCACGTCATGTGAACACTCCATACCTCCATGTTCTTTGTCACATGTGGCATTATCTCACATGTCTTTGTATGCCATCTGGTTATTTTAATGCTAAAATAAATGATAGGTATAAAATATTTAGCCCATGCCTGGACGACAGTAAATGAACAATGAATGTTAGTTCCTATATTTCATTGATTCAAAGATGCCTCTTAAGTTGATGGTGTGTAATATTTTAATTTGCACCAGTTTTTCTTCCTTACCCTACCAGCATATGAACTGATGATGAATTTTATAGTTAATTAAATAGGGTATTTCCACAGAATATGATGTTCACCCCTGAGGTGCTTGCTTCCCATCTGAGATGCCACCTTCTCTACCTTCTCCATTGTGGGCTATTATCTCTTCAACAGCAACGCATAAGTAGAGAATGGAACAGGGAATGGACCACCTTACTCGCTTTCTCATTCCCCGTCGCATTGAGAATGAAGGCCAGGGAAGGGAAGACTGGGAAAAACCACAGTGTCGGGGGTGGGGGGGGGGGACTCTGGACTTGTGCTCGGTCTCACTTAGGAATATTACTAACAGAGACATAACACTACTATGACTCGCTTCCCTCTTTGGTACCTGAGTCTCAGCTGCCTACTGAACACACCGAAATCTACATATGGATGTTGACAGGAGCATTTTAATAATGAAGCTTCAGAGAAAAATGGTCTTTCTTCCCTTTTGTGCAAACAGATAATCATAAAATTTTAGAGTGCAAAGGAATTTTCTTTTCCCTGGGAACAATGTCTTTGCCTCTACAGGAGGCCGACTCCGTGAAGCATGGTTTCTAGAGGCCATTGATTACCCCCTGCCATTCCCCAGTCACTGTGTCGACAGCACATGGATAGCTGTGTCTCGAAGCATTGATACGGTCTCTGTGATTTGATTGCTCACAGATTTGAGCATTGAGACCTGGGACAAATCAATCACGTAGTAAATTTTTGAAATAGCTTCATTCATTTATTCATTCCCATCATCCAGCACTAACAATACCCATGCTATCTACTAGTCACCAGAAACAAACATAATGATCTCAATTAATTCTCATAATCACTGTATAAAGCAAAATGTTACATTTTACAACTAGGAAAACTGAGATATAGTCAACTTTTTATATATTTTTTGAATTGAACATTAATGAAGTCTCTAGATGAAAGCATGAGGCTGTGCTTTCCAAACCAGAAAGAACTTCCCTGCTATAAGTAAGACATCTTCAAATGGACTTGGCAACATAAAGTTGTGCCTCGGGATGAAGACAAACACAGAAACCCACACTGAATGTTCATTGAAAGTCCTAAGACACTGACTGTTCCTAGATTGCCCTGTCTCGGCACATTAACTGTAGCAGTCACTGCTTCACAGAGCCAAGTAAGATTCTGACTCAAGAGTTCTTTTCCTGGTGTCATGTAAAATTAGAGCTTTGAGACATTGAAATATACCCAGGGTCCTTGTCATTTCAGCAGATTTCTCTCCCTTTTGGTTTTGCTGTAATGAATTATCTTTTACATAATATACCTATATATCTCTATATATTTACTGGAGGCTTTGTATCTGTAAATCTGCACAATTCCTTTTTGACTGGCAGACATTTTCCTAAGCAGACTAGTATTCAAGACTTTGGATGTAGCCAGAAAAAGTGGAAGCTTGTTAGCATAGAGGTTTCTTTATGGGCAGAAATACTCACTCACTCTTACTGAATGTTGGACTGAGGGACTCAGAAACCATTGCACTGGTTGGCGGGCAGCGTGATACCAGCACTCAGCTTCAGGTTAGATTGGTAGATTGATGACCATTGCCAAATGTCTTTTTTTTTTGGAGGGGGGTTGGGCATCACTGCCCTGGTAGGAGTAGGAAACCAGGCCTTGCTCCTGGAGAGTTGCTGCTGGATTTGAACCACCCACCCTGTGAGCCGCAGTACCAAATGTCTTTTTAAAAGATTCATTTTACTGGGGGCTCGTACCACTCTAAACACAATCCATCCATTCATCCATTGTGTCAAGCACATTTGTGCATTTGTTGCCACCATCATTTTCAAAACGTTTTCTGAGTGGTTTATTCATCTAGTGCTGCTATGACAGAAATTCACAAGCAGGTAACTTCCACTAACAGATATTTACTCTTGTCCAATTTTGGACATTGGAAGCCTGAATTCAGGGTGCCAGCCTTAGGGGAAGATTTTCTTTCTCTGCTGGCCTTAAAGGAAGGGGCTTGTTATTTTTCAACAGCAGTGGTCTAAGCATCCCTTGGAGATCCCATGTGTCTTGACATCAATCTTCTCAGAGCAAGGACCTGAGTCCATAGGATAGACTTTGTGCTCAATGCTTTTCCTTGGTGGTGGTCAGGTCCCTCCCTCTCTGCCTGCTTCTCATGCCTTCCATCGCTTGTAAAACAAAAAGTGATACCATCACAACCAGAGTACCTCCCTGTACACTGGGGTCAGACTGTGTGATCTGAATAAGGGAATACCATGCTGCTTACAAATGGACAGATCACATCATTACAAAGCTACAAAAAAAATCGCATTGTTACATAATTGCCAAACCACGGAGAATTGTGGCCCAACCAAGGTGACATATTAAAAATAAAAGCAAACCGAAAAACACTGCACTGTCCTGGAGTCATTTACAACTCACAGTGACACTGTAGGACAATATAGAAGCACCCTGTGGGTTTCCAAGGCTGCAAATCCTTATGGAAGCCTCGCCTTTCTCCAAAAGAGTGCCTGGTGAGTTCTAACTGTTGACCTTGTGGTTGGCCAACCCAACGCCTACCCCCATCACGATACCAGGACTCCTCACATCTTTGTGGGTGCCACAGGGCACATTCAAATGACACAAAATATCCATGTGGGTTTTTTCCAGTTGCCTCTTTAAAAGCATCGGATCTCCCAAATTTTGTGAAGATGTTTTCTCCTTAGGGAACTGGTGGATTTCCCTTGTAATTTAGGCTTCTAGGCACAGATGCCACCCAAGAAGCTGAGACTCAGAGACACCTCCATAATTTCTGAGAGTTAGAGACTGGCAGTTTTGGTTTCTTTCAGAAACTTTATTCAGGTTTCACATAATAGCAGTCATACTCAAGGAAAAAATGTAGCTGAAGAGCCAGAAGCCCTTTGGCTGCTTCCTAGGTCCATGTGCTTATACATTCTTTTTGGCTCCCCACTGATGCCTCTCTTCTGTGGACCCTACGTCCATGGCAGGTGGGCCCCACTGGTTGCATCATGGACTTTTCTTCGAGCCACTCAGTGCTTAGCCATATGATATGGAAACCATCCCCAGTTTATTTCTAAGTAGTACTCGACACCACTCAGGCCACCTCGCCATTTGTGGGAAATCTCTGTCTAAATCAATGCTGCGGATAAACTTTTATGTGATGATGGAAATTTTCTCTGTCTGCACTCTTCAGTCTTATATCTTGTGGTCACTGAGCACTTGAAGTGTGACTAGTACAACTCAGAAATCAAGTTTTGAATTGTCTTTCATGTGAATTGATTTAAAGGTAAATAACCACTTGTAACTGTGGGTCGGCACTTTTGAGTCAGTTCAGACTCTGGGATCTGATGTACAACAGAATGAGACACTGCCTCATCCCGGGCCCACTTCACCGTTGCTCTCACATTTGAGTCCATGGAGCTGTGACTACTCTATTGGAGAGCACTTCAGAACGATGATCTACCCATTGTACATATGTATTTGTTTCTTATAGTCCAGTGAATTGATTCACTTTTATTTTTATTTTGTTCTTCTCTTTTAACTTAATACAACTTGGGGGTTAATACATAGGCGTCATATTAACTCCTATGTCCTGTCAGTCCATAGTTCAATCACAATATGCAGAATTTCAAAATTTCTTCCACAATCAGTTTCTGAACATACTTTTTCTTCCTGGGCTCCTTGACAATGTCTCCCTTCCCCTGACCCCACACCCAATCCCTCTACACGGCACCCTAGCCCCCAAAGTCTTTATTCTATTTGCTGTTCATTGGTTTCGAGTTTCATTTACCAGAAATCAGAAAAACATATAACACAATTTCAAGAGAGTGACTTCCAATCACATAACATCTCTGCAATAAAATGCCGTATGAGCAAACAAAAGCAAAATAAAACAGAATGTCTCTCCCAGGTTTGCCGCACAATACGTATGTTCTTCCAGCATCTAGGGTGCCAACGTAGCATGACCTTGTTTGTCTGCTGACTGACAGGTCACCAGTGTGGGTACCGCTGTCTTCGGCTTCCTCAGACACCATGTAGTTTCCAACTTAAGTCCTCAGGTGACCAGGGTATCTGAGGTAGAGTCCAGTTCACCCAGGGGAGTGTCTACATGGAATGTCACTGATGCAACTTCAGGAGGATGTCATGTCCCCAGAAGATCCAGGATCCAATGCACCTGGCCTGGGTCCCCAGGATGCCCTCAGAAGCCCGGGTCAATGTAGCCTATTCAGTGCATATCACCAAAGACACTCCCCCACCTAGTTCCCCCAAAGCATTTATAGTCATTCTTTCCCCCAACTGGAGGTTGGTCCTCCCTCTTTTCTTACCAACTCACATGCATTTGTGTTCCCCCAGACGTGTGTGCTCCCTCTCCCCTCCCCTGCGTTGTTTTCCCCTGCAGTACCTCTCATCCCTCTGGTAGGGCCTGTCCAGGGGGACCTCATCATAGTTTAGTTTGACAGCAACTCAGTAGACAACACCTCCTTTCCCTCCCTTGACCATCTCATCCCCGCTGAAGGGAGGCATTGTCCAGCCAAGTGAACTTCAAAATCTTTACCCACAATCGAGGGTCGATGGTTCATTGGCCCCAGTCAGGCTTTCTACTAGGCTGTCTGACTAACTGCCAGCCCCCAGTCAGCAGACTGGATGCCCTACAAGGCCTGAGCCCATTCCTCTGCTTGTTCTTGGAGCAGTAGACTCCTTAAGAACTTGCCCTTTTGTGATTGACTAACTTCCCTCAGCACAATGTTTTCCAGCTCCTTCCACATTGTGAGGAGTTTCATAGTGTTTTTTCGTAGTATTCCATCCTATAGACAACACCTGTTTGAGTTCAAGCATAGCCACAGATGCTGCTGGATCACCTGGGTGCAAGGCCTGCCTTGGCTCCACCTTGGTTTCGTAACCCCAGCACATGTTCTAGCTTCACTGGGCCTCAGTTTCCTCATCTTAATGTGGACACACTAATGTTGGCCTTTCAGAACGGTTTTGAGGATTGGTAGAAATGCCGACTGTCAAAGGGCTGAGTGGGAGGCCCAGGTGGTTGTTGGATTGATTCTCCCCTGTGACAGAGAAGAATTGTCTGATAGGGTTTTCTTGGCTGTCATCTTTACAGAAACACGTCACTGGGTCTTTTCTCTTGCAGGACCACCGTGTGGGTTGAAGCCGACTCTTCA
>PVJH01011660.1:0-67973 GCA_004026705.1 Nesogale talazaci | reverse complement strand
CCGGAATCGAACCTCCGTCCCAGTGGGCCGCAGTCCCGCGCACAACCACTACGCCACCGGGGCTCAGCCCCCGGTTTCTTTCTTTTTTAAAAAATATCATTTTGTGCTGAGCCCCGGTGGCATAGTGGTTGTGCGCGGGACTGCGGCCCACTGGGACGGAGGTTCAATTCCAGCAGTGGGGCTGGGCCTCCTACTCCCACCACCGGAGAGCAGTGATGCCAAAAAAAAAAACAAAACCAAAAACAAAAAATATCATTTTATTGCGGGCTCGTACAACTATTACCACCATCCATCCATCCATCCATCCATTGTGTCTAGCACCTTTTTACATATGTTGCCATCATCATTTTCAAAAACACTTTCTGTTGAAACTCTTGGTATCAGCTTCTCATCTTTCTCCCTCCTCCACTCTCCCTCCTTCACGAACTCTTGATAATTTATAAAGTATTATTATTTTTTCATATCTTACACTGACCAATGTCTCCCTTACCTACTTTTCTGTTGCCCATCCCCCTGAGAGGAAGTTGTAGATAGATAGATCATTGTGATCAGTTTTCCCTTCCTTCCCTCACCTTCCCCTTCTCCTGCTGGTATGGGTTCTTTCAATCTTGGGCCTTAGGATTTTATCTGTTCTGGATTCCCTGTGTTTCCAGCTATCGGTTCCTGTGTACATGCTGTGGTCCAGCCTGATTTGTAAGATAGAATTGGAGGCACGATAGTGGGGTGAGGGGGGCACGCATAAAGAACTAGAGGAAAGTTGTATGCTTCATCAGTACTTTACTGCACCCTGGCTGACTTGTCTTTTCCTCGCAACCCTTCTGTGAGGGGATGTCCATTTGCCTACAGATGGGCTTTGGGTCTCCACTCCACACTCCTCACATTCACAGTGATATGATTTTTTTATTCTGGGTCTTTGATGCCTGATACATTACCTAATAGACACTGTGTGATCACACAGACTGGTGTGCTTCTTCCATGTGACTTTGTTGTGTTTCAACTAGATGGCCGCTTGTTTATTTTTAAGCCTTTAAGACCCCAGACACTGTATTGTTTGATAGTTGTACACCATCAGCTTTCTTCACCATATTTGTTTATGCTGCTGCTTTGACTTCAGTGGTCGTGTTGAGAAGACAAGCATCATGGAATGCCAGGTTAATAGAACAAAGTGTTCTCGCATTGAGGGAGTTCCGGCCCAATGTTCATCTGTTACCTTAATACCAAACCTATAAATGTATGTACATAAATTTCCTCAACGTTATATATAAATATATCTACCTATATACATGCCTGTATTTAGAACTCTATAAAGGTTCTTTGCTCCCTAGTTCTTTCCTCTATTTCCTTTTATTTTCCTCTTGTCCCACTATCATGTTCAGCCTTCATTTGGTTTTCAGTAATTTCTCTCACTTACATTGCCCTTGATCAAACTTTACCAGTCCTCCTACACCCTCCTCGCCATCAATTTTAGATTACTTGTTCCTTTGTTCCTGGGTTTAATACTCACTTCGTTTCCCCTGGTGTCCTGCTCCCATTACTCCCTCCCACACACACATCCAACTATCCTGTTGTTTTCTCCTCCAGATTGTTTATCCCACATATCTTATCTAGATAGACTTGCAGAGCTAATGTGCACAAACACAAGACAAAGTAAAACAACAAAAGCCAATGACAAAGAAAAACCTACAAATAGTTCAAGGTCTGTTTGTTGACCTTTAGGAGTATTTTCTGGTCCATTCAGATGGGGTGCCACATCCTGGCCCCTCAATCTATTTTTGGTATTCCCTGGGGACTTCATTGCCCTGCTCCGCTTGCTGTTCAGTTGCATGCTGTTAGTGATTCACCTTGGCATGGTAGAGTCAGATCAGACTCAATTTTACACTGTGTCTCCAGTATTGCCCCTGTGGCGCTATGGGTCAGTGAGGGACCTTATGTTTTGTGGTGGGAACAGCCCTGTGATCCTCTCTGTGCATTGGCTGCTCCGAGCAGGAATATTGTCCTCAGGTTTGGTGGGCCAGGATGTGCTCCACTTTCTTCCCCTCCCCCTTCGTTTGCTCCTGTGTGTTCTCATCAGATATGCCCCTCTCCCTTAGCTGTAGCTTTAGTGCTGTCATCTGAAATGAATTCTTTAAGGGAGAGGGGGGCTGCCCACAGAATTGGGATTGGGGCCGGCCCCTCAGATTTTCTCTATTGATTCCCTGCTTCAAACTGGTAAGTTGCGTTCACATTCTGGAGCATCAGGGTGAAGTCTGGTCCCACTTTGCCCTCCCCATGGGTGGGTTAGTGCCCTGTTCCCTGCTACCCATATCTTACCCCCACTCCCAGCCCCCACCTCCGCCTCCTTTATATTTGGCTATCATAAGTATCCCTGGATTTGGTCTGGCCCCTGGACATCACCCCAGGAATGTATGCACATAGTAGCTTTTGCCCTTTGCCCCATTTGCATTTTTAAACTTACCTCAACAGACGCATGTTATACTTGTCTGTTTGTGCTTAGCTTATTTGGCTTAGCATAATTCCCTCCAATTCTTCCCATGCAATGATGTGCTTCATGAATTCATCACTGCTTTTTAGGGTTCATAGTACTCCATGGGATGTATGTACCACAGTCTGTTGATGGAAATTTTAGTTGTTTCCAACGTCTTGTAATTGTGGACTGTGCTGCGATGAACATTGGAGCACAGATGTCTGGCCGTGGTTTGTTTCTTGCCTCTTCTGGGTACATGGCCAGTAGGGGATTGCAGGGTCGTGTGTAGCTCAATTTCCATCTGTTGTAGATATCACCAAATCAATTTCCATAGTGGCTGTACATACCTACAGGTCCACCAGCAGTGGATGAAAGTTCTGATCTCACCACAGCCCCTCCAACCCTTATTACTTTCTGATTTTTTTAATTGGGCTATCTTTGAGGGTATTAGGTGGTATCTCATAGTTGTTTTAATTTGCATTTCTATTATGGCTAATGATCGGGAATATTTTCTCATATGTTTATTAGCCATTCAAATTGTTGCCCTTCTGAAACTTCTGTTCAGGTCCTTTGTCCACCTCTCCTCCGTGGGCAATTAGTTTTTGTTCCTTTTTGAAGGTAGCAGAATATTGTAGACTTTAGTAATAAGGCCTTTTTCTGATATCACTGCTAAAGATGTTTTCCCAATCTCTTGGTAAATTTTTTTTGATGTACACAGATGCTTTATCTTCATTATATCTCACTTGTTAATTTGTGGCTCATCTGTATTTGTGTCCTTCCTTATTTCTGATAGCTCATGTAGTCCCTGTGCCAAAATTCTCAGATAAGTAAATTTATACATATTAAACATACATAGTTTAAAAGAACCCATATTTAGGCTCTTCATAGCTAATGTTCATTTTTCTGCAAAGAGTGCGTAATGCAATGAAACATCAGTAGATGTTTGTTGAAACACTTATTTGATTAAGATAGTAGTAATTACTATCTTTCACTTAAAGATAAAAGCTAAACAAGTTGCCTTCAAGTAAGATTCCTGCTTTTAAGTGTTAGGGCAGACCCGTGCATTAAAAGTATAGATGGCCAGGCCTTTGTTTCAAGGGCCCTCTGGGTGGATTTATACTTTATATTTTGAGTAGGAGTCAAGAGGGTTGACAACTTGCTGCATGAAGAACTAACTCACTTGTTGCTGCAGAGTCAATATTGACTCATGTTTTTTTTTTGCATCTCTCTCTCTTTTTTGTGTGGCATCACTGCCCTCTGGTGGGAGTAGGAGGCCCAGCCTTGCTCCTGGAGAGCTGCCGCTGGATTTGAACCACCAACCCTGTGGGCCGCTGTCCCGCACATGACCACTACTCCACCAGGGCTCAGCTGACTCATGTTGTTTTTAGGTGCCATTGACTTGGTTCTAATGCTTACTCCCCAGCCCTATGACATCCTTACAATTTTTTCTGTACTTAACCCCATTGCTGCAACCACTTTGTCAGTTCATCTTCTTGAGGGTCATTGTGTTTTTCCCTGCCCTTCCATTTTACTGAGCATGATGTCCTTCTCCAGAGTTTGGTCTCACCTCATAAGATGTCCAAAGTTCATAACATGAAGTCTTGCCATCTTGGCTACTAAGGAGCACTCTGGCTGTGCTCCTTCTGAGACAGAGTTGTTTGTCCTTTTGACAGTTCATGATATTTTAAATACTTTTCATCAGTACCTCAGTTCAAATGCTTCTGTTCTTCTTTGGTCTTCCTATTTAAATATCCAGCTTTCACATGCATATGAGGCAAGTGAAAATACTGTGGCTTGGGTCAGTTATATCTAGTCCTCAAAGGAATATCCTTGTTTTGCAGCACTCTAAAGAGGTCTTATGCAGCAGGTTTATCTCTTAATTGTTGCTTCCATGAGCTTTGTTGGGGGACCCATGCAAGACAAAATCCTTGACAACTTCATCCTTTTGTTTTTTGCGGGAGGGCAACTTCATCCTTTTCTTTGTTTGCCGTACTGTTATCTATTGGTCCAGTTGTGAGGATTTTGGTCCTCTTTACATTGTATTATAATCCATAGTCAAGGCTGCATTCCTTGATCTTCATCAGCAAGTGTTTCAAGTCCTTCCCTTTAAGCAGGCAATGTTGTAACATCTGCATATTTCAGGTTGTTAATAAGTCTTCCTCCAATCCAGATCCCACATTCATTTTCATGTAATCTTATCCCTCAGAGGATTTGCTCCATCCTGGTTTAGTAAGTATAGTGAGAGGATACAATCACGACACACTTTGATTTTAAACCATCTGCATGAGTAAAGTCAAGTGTTCTGAAATTCCCATTCTTCTCAAGGTTATCCATGATTTGTTATGATCCACACGGTTGCCATAGTCAATAAAGCACAAGCAGACATCTTTCAGATAGTCTCTGCTTTCAGTCAATATTGATCTGACATCAACAATGATAGCCCTCGTTCCACATCTTCTGCTGAGTCCAGCCTGAACTGCTGGCAGCTCCCTATCAATGTTATGCTGCAACTGTTGTTGGATGATCCCCAAGCAAAATTTTATTTGTGTGTGAATCATAATATCGTACTCCAATTTGAGCATTGCTTTGGAGCACCTTTCTTTAGAATGAGCACAAACGTGAATCTCTTTCAGTCACTTGGCCAAGTAGCTGCCTTCTGCATTTCCTGGCATAGATCAGTAAGCGCTTCCAGTGCTTCATCAGCTTGTTGAAGCATTGCAGTCAGCATTCCCGCGATTCCTGGAGCCTTGTTTTGGGCTTATGTTTTCCGTGCAACTTGAACTTCTTCCTTGAGATGCCCTTGGTTTTTAGCAACTGCTTTCTCCTAATAGAGCAGCTGGATTTTTTCGTCATAGTCTGTTCTTAGTCTGGAAGCTTCACTGAAACGTGTGTTCTTTGGGGGACCCTGCTGGCATTTGAACACCAATGACAACTTCTAGCATCACAGCACCTTAAGAACCAACACAATAGGACAACCGGAGAGACAAATGGTGCCTGCTGACTCAGGGTAACCCTATGTAATGTTACCCATACTGTCAATCTTAGAAGCGTGGACAACCTCATCTTTCTCCTTTGCAATATCCTGTTAGTTTGAACTTCTGACCCATGACTTGCAGCTCAATTCCTAAACAAATTACTGAAATACTAGGAAGAATGGAGGTTAGAATTAGATGTTCATCTTTGAGACTCTTTCCTTAGAAGTGATAGGCAAAGCAATGGATATTTATTCAACAAACATGTATTGAGTGAATATAATGTGCTCAGAGTATTTAAGGAACACAATGTAGGGGTTGTGGTTGTGGATAAATGCTGTTAGTTCTATTCCATAGTGATCCTGCCTACAGCCAGATGAAGCACTGCAAGGTCCTGTTGGGATCTTCTCTGTATGCTTAAAATTATTCAAACAGCTAGGCAAAAGGCAGTGCTAGAGATTAAGTAGATAGATCCTTCATATTTCAGTTTGGGTTTTGACTGTATGAATTGGTGTTACTCAGAGGAACCTTAGTGTTTGTCACCTTATTTGCTTGTATTATATTTAAATGTAAATTGTTTATCATGTTACCAGTTTAAAAATACCATAAAGCCTGGATTTATATTATATATGGTGAAAAGAACTATTGATATAAAAATGTGGACATTTCCCAAGTACACAAACAGACTTGTGCTCTCCCATGTACAGTTCACAAGGGCAATAAATTGGAAACAGCCCAAATGTCTATCAGTGGGGGAAGATTGAGTAAATAAACTGTGGTACATACACGCAATGGAATATTTTGCAACATTAACAAATAATGGTGAGCCCAGTCTAATAATGTAGGTGAATGTGAAAGACAAAGAAGGGTATCCACATTTTAGAGGAGACTCTCATCAATACATTGGTGAATATGGTGAGTGATTCAGGAAAGGTATCCTCACAAAGGGAAGGGATACTAAACAATAATTATAGGGACCCTAAGGGGGCAATGGGCCAGATTTTATATTCTTGGATAGACTCAATGAATATGTTTCTACCCAACCTTTGGTGAACTGTGCCATAGACTAAACACCATGATAATCATGGAAACTGACCTTCTGGGCAGCTTGACATAATGCAGGGGCTATACCAGGGGGACTTAACGTAGAGGCCCTGCTGATTGAACTGAGCTGCCTCAAAGCTGCCTGCACCCTTGGACTGAGGACTTGGGGTATTTGTATTGGAGAGAAACCAGAGAGTGGCCGACCTGGGACTGTGGAGGTTGCTGTTGTTGGACCTTGGGGGAAAGAGATCCAGGATCAGCTTTTATTTAGTACCTTGCAGTTACATGACAGGTTTTGATCTGGTGGGCAGGGATCTGCACTTGGAAGAATTGATTCAAGAAATTTCCCCCTGATTTTAATCCCTCCACTTAGGGGAAACAGAGCTCGATCAGATGGGAGATCTTACTGAAGAGCAACAACTCATGGATTACCAATCTAGGTGGAACTCTTCATACCGATAGTGTCTGGAGTGCTGTGTCATTGAGAAAATCCATGATGTTTTCAGTGTAATCGCCTTATACCCCGTAGGGATGATTGGCAGTGTTGTACTTTTTGGTATCTATGGGTTTATGTTTTCCTGCCTTTAACTTGTTTTTGTTGTTTGTTTTCTGTTATTGGTGTAGTTGGTCTTTAGGGATTTTGATTTTGTCATATTATGGCCTGCCAGAGTAAGTGCATATTCCATGGACATGCAGATTGATTCTGGGCTCCTACCTAACTCTAGCCCCAATCCAAGAACAGTGAGTTCTGATAACATGGCCCTACTTGATACACACCTTCATGAAATGATTATTGAAGATAGGGTGCTACAGCAAAGTGTGGTGAAGAAAAAGCGTGGTCCTTTTTTTCTTACTCATTTATTTTTTATCTTTTTTTTTTTTTTTTTGGCATCACTGCTTTCCGGCCGTGGGAGTAGGAGGCCCAGCCCCACTGCTGGAATTGAACCTCCGTCCCAGTGGGCCGCAGTCCCGCGCACAACCACTGCGCCACCGGGGCTCAGCCCTATTTTTTATCTTTGTGTGATTCATTTACCTTCACCACTTTATTTTATTTTTGCTTTTTTTGTTTCTGTTAGCGTTCCCAGTTTGTGAAACATAGAAAGGATGGATGCATTGAAAAATAACGGATACAAGAGTTTATAGGCGATGTAGGCGTAGGGGGTGGGAAATAGGGAGGCTGAGAAAATTTCAGAAATAAACGATGAAGGCAGGACTTGGAACAGACCACTAGAACTGAACAGAGCACTAGAACTGATTATGATTACACAACTCATTTTAAAGGCAATTTAGCCATCAGCGTATGTGTGTGTCTTCCAAAATTGATTGTGGTAATGATTGTACAATACTTCTTGAAAATGATTAAACCACTATATATATATATATATATATATATATATATATTTGAAGGTGTACAATTTTACCATAATCAATTTTGAAATATTTTCTCCTATTAATTGTTATTAGCTTCCCATCTCCCCCAGCCTCTCAAGAAACCATTGATTCAGTTATTGTCTCTATAGATTTACCTATCCAGGATATGTTATATAGTAAAACATAACAAGCAACTAACATCAATAACAATAAAATTTTAACACTTCAATAGATAAGAAAGTTAATATTAAAATCTAAAGCAACTTTTAAGTAGGTCAAAAGTGGGAGCAAATGATAAGGTTTTAAATTTTAAACTAACTTGATCTGTCATAATCCACTTTCCAGTGCCCTTGCATGACATCAAAGCTATTCACATCCCTGGCCTGTGTTCAGAGAGGATTCACCAGAGACATTATCCACATGCTTTTCCCCTTCACTTTTTTTTTTTTTAACTGAAGCAAGGTTTAATTGGGTCAAAAAGGAGACCAAATAAAGATACTATATTTTAGCCTAACTATGCCTATGATAATGAACTTTACAAAAGTTGCAAAGATTATACAGAGTTCATATTTAATCCTCACCCTACATCTCTCCACTCTTATAAATAAAACATTTTTTCCTAGTTACATTTAGTAAACTCTTCATTCTAACTATTTAAATACAATTTTTACTAACAATGATCAGTTTTAGTCCATTTATATTTGGTTTTAACATGGAAATGATTAATTGTTAACTACTCCTAGAAATAGTTTTACCTTACCTTTTATTTATTTTTATGTCTTTGAGCTGTGTGTATGTATATATGTATATAATTTATTAAACATAAAAGAATTTAAAAGATTACATTTTAATGACATTAACAAATCTTTCATGCCATATTGCCAAAATAAGATGTTTCATCAACATTACAACCTTTTAATCAATCTGAAGTCATATATCATTGTAATTAATGTTAGGATCTTAGTTTACATAGGCTATATTAAAAACTAATATAAAAACAAACTTTGAAGGATGTTATTTTTCATTACGCAAAGTTCAATCACACACTCAGTGAGTGGCCATATATGTAATTTTCTTGCCTTTGCAAAAGTATCTGAATCTGTAATAATGTCTGTTTATACTGTAATTCTCATATTTTATATTTGTTGTAACTCCTCTTTATATATTATTTTATATGTGTACACATATATATTTAGTATATTGACATAGAATGTAGAATGTGATGGAGATATATACATATGTGAATATATTTTGTGTGTGCATCATATATTCTTCCAATCAAAATTCGTTTAAACTTGTCTAGGCTGCAGACAGGTTCTATCAGTAATAAACTTGTATTAATTTTGTTAGAATGCCTTCACAAAGAAAATCTTGTCAAAACTATGGCTAAATTCTCAACTAGCACTGAACCAAAAGAGAAAAAAAAATAAATAAAAACTGTGGCTACTTAAATTCAAGGCAGCCTAGGATGTTCTGGTGACTGCTTGATGTCCGAAGTGATCATCGTGATAGATTTCTAAAGGCCAGAACCTTATTAGGACAAAGTTTTAAGGAAATTAGAAGCTGCAATTGAAAGAAAAATGCCAGGAATGTTTTGCTGAGAAATTTTTTGTCCCATCCCAACAATGACATCCATAGAAATTTCCTTGGGAACCCTTCCTCATCCACCCTACAGCCCTGATCTTCCCCCCTTGAGATTTCCCTCTGTTGCCCACATTTAAAGCACATTTCAAAGGAACACAATCTTTGAGTTCTTCAGGATCCCCAAACTGTCCTTGAAGGTCAGTTGTCTAAAGGTTGATTAATTTATTTTGGGGTTCTCTATTTTTTCCCACAGACCTATGTATCACAGTAGTTTTAACTACTGTGAGGGTGTAATAGGTTTCAGGGGAGGGGACAGTGATAGCCACCTATTTTCTTCTTATGACAGTCTATACCTTTTCTGGGTCTATTCCTTTGTGGTAGGAATAAACAATAGAATTGGAATTCAAAAGTTGAAGGTAATTTAAAAAGAAATTAGATCTTACAAAAGAACACAAACTTTATAGAATATGTCCAGAAACTGAATTCAATTAGTTCTCATTTTCATGTTTTCTTTCATAGTGAATTGATATTCTAAATGTACATAGCAGTTCTCTTAATCAACTTCAAATTTAAAGAGATGTTAACAAAAGCTACACTGGAATATATGTTTTACTGTGTTTTAAAGTGAAATTGTACAGAGCATATTCAGTTTTAACCTGATAATTTCTACACAAATTGCTCAGTGACATTTACATTTTTCACAATGTAGCAACTTTCTATTTAATGGCATTCTGGTTGTTCCACTCTCAGTACTTATTTCCTTGTAGCTTATCTTTTCATTTTTGCTCTAGAGTAATTTTTGACCCTTAATTGATCTCATATAGATGTTTTGTTCTTTTAATTAAATCATTTTATTGGCGGCTCAATACATACATCATTTATATGCAGGCCACATTTGTACATTTGTTGTCATCATTATTCTTGAAACATCCTTCTTCTACTTGGACCCCAGTATCAGCTCCCCATATTTCCCCTCCATCCTCACTCTCTCACCACCATGAACCGTTAACAATTTACAAATTATCATTTTTTTATATCATCCATTGTCCAATGTGTTCCTTCACCCATTTTCCTGTTGTCTGTACCCTAGGGAGGAGGTTATATGTAGATCATTGTAATTGATTCCCCCTTTCTACTCCACCTTCCCTCCACTTTCCTGATACCACCACTCTCACCACTAGTCCTGAAGGGAACTTCTATTCTGAATTCCCCATGTTTCCAGCTGGTACACTGGTACATCCCCTCATCTGGCTGTTATTTGTCAGGTATAATTGGAATCTTGATAGTGGGTGGGAGGAAGCATTTAAGAACTAGAAGAAAGTTGCATATTTCATTGTTTCCACACTGTACCTTGACTGGCTCGTCTCCTCCCTGTGACCCTTCTGTAAGGGGGTGTCGCTTCTTCCAATGAACTTGGAGTCCCCTATCTGTACTCCCCTTCATTTATAGTGATATAATTTTAAGTTCTTTGATACCTGAAACCTGATCCCTTCAACACCTGGTAGTCACACAGACTGATGTCCTTCTTCCGTGTGTGCTTTTTCGCTTCTGAGCTAGATGGTGGCTTGTTTACTTTCAAGCCTTTAATTAAGACTCCAGAGGCTATATCTCTTGATAGCTGGACACCATCAGCTTTCAACCCCACTATGAAGCACAGCATCCTTTGCTGACCCAAGGCCCTCCAAGGACCAAAATGGAGGAGCAGGGTCGGGACTATACCCAGTCTGACTCAACTATACCATGGCAAAACACTAAGGGTGTGCAACAGAGCTTGGAGTTCTCGAGGGAGTGCCAATGATATACTTTAGGGCCAGGGTATGGCACCCCATCCAATGCAACTGGGGGACATTCCTAGAGGTCAACAAACAGACCTTGAACTATTTACAGGTTTTAATTTTATTATTTTGATTTTTTTCACTTATTTATAGATTTTTTTTTTGGATATTGGGATTTTGTTGTTGTTATCATCGTTTTATTTTCTTTGGTCGCTTTGTCTTAGGATACCTTGGGGTTTTGTACATACTGTTATCTCTGCAGGCCTATCTGGATAAGATAGGCTGGATGAACAGTCTGGAGGAGAAAGCAATGGATGGGGAGGTGGGGGAATGGAGGTGGTATTGACCAACCCAGGGATAAGGGAACAAGTGATTCAAAAATCAGTGACAAAATGGGTATTAGAGACCTGATAGGGATTGATCAAGAGTAATGTCTCCCACCAGGCCAGTGATGCGGGGGAAAAAAAAAAAAAGAGTAATGTAGCAGAGAAAAAATACTGAAACCCAAATGGAGGCTGAGCATGATAGTGGGACAAGAGGAAAGTAAAAGGAAATAGAGGAAAGAACTGGAGTGTAAAGGGCACTTATAGAGGTCTAAATACAGGAATGTACAAAGGTGAATATATTTATATATGATGATAGGAAAATAAATCTATGTGCATATACTTATAGGGTTAGTATTAAGACAACAGATGAGCATTGGACCTCCACTCAAGTACTTCCTCAATGCAAGAACACTTTGTTCTATTAAATTAACATTGGATGATGCTCACCTTCCCCACATGATCACTGAAGACAAATGTGTGCATATGCAAAAGTGGTGAAAAAGCTAATGGTGCCGGCTATCAAAAGATGTAGCATCTGGCGTCTTAAAGGCTTGAAAGTAAACAAGTGGCCATCTAGTTCAGAAGCAACAAAGCCCATGTGAAAAAAGCACACCAGCTTGTATGATCACGAGGTGTCAAAGGAATCAGTTATCAGGCTTCAAAGAACTAAAAATCTTAACATTGCGTGCCCACCTTCCTGATATGATCGCCAACGACAAATGTGTGCATAAACAAATGTGGTGAAGAAAGTACAGATTTTTTTTAAATGGAATCAATTTGATAGTTTGCTAAAAGGTAATCTTAGAAGATAGATTAGATTCAATTGTTAAAGATTATTATGGAGCTGAGCCCCGGTGGCGTAGTGGTTGTGCGCGGGACTGCAGCCCACTGGGATGGAGGTTCAATTCCAGCAGTGGAGCTGGGCCTCCTACTCCCACCACCAGAGAGCAGTGATGCCAAAAAAAAAAAAAAAAAAAGATTAATGTGGAGCAATAGTCTTAGCGATTTCTCTAGTCTTAAGTGACCCATAGTTTTGTACCAGGTTTTCTTTTAGCATTTTTTATTGGTTCTTCGTCCATATATCATAAAATTCAATAGTTCAGTTGCATCAAGAAAATCATTACCATACTCAATTTTAGGGCATTTTCGTTCCTTTTTTTTAAAAAAAATTACTTTATTGGGGGCTAGTACAACTATTATCACAATCCTTACATCCATCCATTGTGTCAAGCATATTTGTAAATTTGTTGCCATTGTCATTCTCAAAACATTTGCTTTCTACTTGAGCCCTTGGTATCAGCTCATTTTTTCCCTCCCTCCCTGCTTCCTTCTCCCTTACAAACTCTTGATAATTTATAAATTATTATTATTTTGTCATATCTTACACTGTGTGACGTCTCCCTTCACCTACTTACCTGTTGTCCATCCCCCAAAGAAGAGGTTATATGTAGATCCTTCTAATTAGTTCCTCCTTTGTACCCTACCTTCCCTCCACCCTCCCTATATACCCCACCTCCCTCACCACTGGTCCTGAGGGTTTGAGCTCTCCTGGATTCCCTGTGTTTCCAGTTCCTCTCTGTACCATTGTACATTCTCTGGTCTAGCCGGATTTGTAAGGTAGGGATCATGATAGTGGGGGGAGGAAGTATTTAGGAACTAGAGTAAAGTTGGATGTTTCGTCATTGCTACACTGCACCCTGATTGGCTCATCTCTTCCCTTCAGTCCTTTTGTAAGAGAATGTCCAGTGACCTCCAGATGGACTTTGGGTCCCCAATCTGCACTCACTCTCATATACAGTCATGTGATTTTTATTCCTTGATGCCTGATGCCTGATCCCTCCAACACCTTGTGATCACACAGGCTGGTGTGCTTTTTCCAGTGGGTTTTGTTGCTTCTGAACTAGATGGTCGCTTGTTTACCTTCAAGCCTTTAAGACCCCAGACCCTCTTTTGATAGCCGGGCACCATCAGCTTTCTTCACCACAATTTTCTTAGGCAGCTGATTTGTCTTCAGCGATCATGTCAAGAAGTGGAACATCATGGCATACCAGTTTAATAGAACAAACTCTTCTTGCATTGAGGTAGTACTTAAGTGGAGGCCTAATGTCCACCTTACTACTAAACCTATGAATGTATGCATATAGATCTCTTTCCCCATATATGCATGTTCTTTTTAGACTTCTATAAATGTCCTTTGCCTCCTAGATCTTACCTCTATTTCCTTTTATTTTCCTTTTCTCCCACTATCATGCTCAGCCTTCATTTGGGTGTCAATAATTCCTCTCTGTTACATTACCATTGGTCAAACCCTACTGTGCCTTTCGTACCCTCCTCACCATCAGTTTTGAACCACTTGTTGTTCCCTTGTCCCTGGGCTTGTTTACACCACTTCCTTTTCCCCATCTTCTCCTCTCCAGTGCCGTGCCAGAATCTTTGCCACCGTTGTTTTCTTCTCCAGGTTGTTTATCCAGACTATTTTATTTAAGTAGACCTGTGGAAAGAATGACATGCCCCAAAACAAGACAGAGGAAAACGCAGCAACAAAAGAAAACAAAACAGCACAAAACCCAATAACCAAAAAAAAAAAAAAAAAGTCTAGAAATAGTTCAAGGACTGTTTGTTGGCCTTTACAAGTGTTTTCCAGTACAGTCTGGTGGGGTGCCACACCTTGGTCCCAAAGTCTATTTTTGGTATTCCCTCAGGATTTCCTTATTCTGGTCCCCTTGCTATTCTGTTATACTCACTTACTGTTTTGCCTCAGTGTGGTGGGGTAAGATCGGGCATAGTTCCCACACAATTTTTCCAGTGTTGTCCTCCTTAGATCAGTGAAGAATGTCATGTCTCATAATGGGGCCAGTCATATGGTCTTCTATGTTAATTGACTTCTCTTAGCGGGTATTTCATCCTCAAAGCTTGGTGGGAAAGCATACCTTTTTTATTTTTTTTAATGTGGTAAAAAGATACCCGATAAAATATTCTTCATTTTTACAACTTCTACAGTGCCATTGATTATACTCTTCATGTTGTACAATCATTATCAATATCCTTTTCCAAATTAGCATAAATTCAATTCCCCATAAATAAAAACTCTTCCTTCTTCACCTGTGGTAACTGTTGAACAAGTTTAGTTTTTTTTTTTTTTAAACATAGTTTCTTTTTTTTAGTATGTATGCTGCCGAAGCGAGCACAGAGTAGTTTAATTTTTAAATGATTTTACAATCAGTTCTAAAGCTCCCTCCCCCGACATTTTGTTATCCTATCAGGGTACACCTCTTGGGTTCACTCAAGAAGTGGAAGTAGGGATGAGGCAGCAATGAAGAGATTGGTGGATTTGGGCTTGTTCTACTGTACTCATTCACCTGGTCTGCGGAGAAGAAAGATAAGACAAAAGAGAAAGGGCTGGCTGTTTTCAAGTTAGGCAGTTATCTGAACCCTTGAAGCCTACAGGCATGACATAGCCCCCCAGGTGCCTATGGCTCAAGAGAAGGAAAGGTATTTGTGTACCAGTTTGCAGCTGGTACCCAGTTGGCCAAGTGTGGATAGCTAAGGCTGCTATGACCAGAATCCTACCAAAAGAAGAAAGATGTTTGACACTGTGAACTGGTGTAAACTATTAAAATTTGATGGGTAGTCTGGGTTGGCCTCTGCTTATACAAATGTTCAAAAGTTTCACGCAGAAATGAAGATTGTTCACATCAAGAAACTATCTCGTTTCCTCAGGAGTGTTAGTAATGAGTAATTTAGAAAATGGATATTTAAAATGGCATGAGTAACTGGCTTACACACTTAGCATGTCCTCACAATAATGTGATTAAAAGGGGCAAAGTTAATCTTCCATGCATGAACGAGACAATGAATAGAGGAGTCAGAGGGTGACCTACAGGACCATGAATTACTTAATCTCTGCATTTTCCACCAACTTTTTTCTGATGGGTTTGAATTTTAGAAGGTAGGGAAAGACACTGATAGGATTTAGCTGTGACTCGCCATTCTTCTGGGTAGAAAGAGACATCTCATGAGGAAGAGGCGAAGTTCACTCCCAGCAGGACTCAGGAATCCTGCACCGTGAATCCCCCTGATCCAAGAAGACAATTTTGACAACAGTGACAGAGGAGCAGCAGGAGCAGGAGAATGAAATAAAGCAGAATTCCAAGCACACAGGACAAGGAAGGCTGAGTGCTCGTGAGCAAGAGACTGACTTGTGGAGTGGAGTGACGCCGGACACTTAATTTAGGGAAGGTGGGTTCTCTGGGTCCAATGGCGGTGTAGTGGATTACATGTTGTACTGCTAACCACAAGGTCAGGAGTTCAAATCGACCAATGAGAGAGAGCTGAGGTTTTTTATGCCTGTAAAATATTTGCACGTGGGCTGAGCCCCGGTGGCATAGTGGTTGTGCGCGGGACTGTGGCCCACTGGGACGGAGGTTCAATTCCAGCAGTGGGGCTGGGCCTCCTACTCCCACCACCGGAGAGCAGTGATGCCCCTCCCCCCAAAAAAAAAATATATATATATATATATTTGCATGTTTCGAAACCCTCAGGAGTAGTTCTACTCTGTCCTAAAATGTTGCTGTGAATCAGATCAACGTGATGGCAGTGAATTTGCTTCGGGGTTCATGGGCCCCAAAAGCTGGAGGTGAGTGCTAGCTGGTTTTGTTCTCTGTGAGTCTTAGCAGCCCAAAAAAGCTCTGTAACATGTTCTGAAGGAATTATATCCTGAGCATTTGTTGTCTGAATTGTAATCCGTTGATTTCCATAATAAAGCCCATAAATGTGAGCATTGTGAGCCCTGGGTGGCCATGTAATAAATTACAAAACCTAGCTAGCAAGTGCAGAGAAGTGTGTGAGACAGACAAACATCAAATGGTGAGGTGTATGTTTCAATTTTACAAATGCGGAAATGGAAAGGAAAATTTGGTGATAGCACTCTTATGAAAAGTTTCTGGTTTTACCCTCCGGGACAGTAGTGGGAGTAGTGATATCATGATAGGGGTTGGGGAAACGCAGTGGTGGGAAGGGAAAGAAGGGGGAACCCATCACAAGGTTAGATATGTAGCCCCACCCTAAGGGGATGAATAACAGAAAGGTGGGCAAAAGGAGACAAGCATAGAGAAGACTCTAAATAGCAGTAAAAATATATAGTGATCAAGGATTCATGGGGCATGCGGGGAGCTGCAGTGTGGGAAGAGGAGCTGATGCCAAGGGCTTAAGTAGAAAGAAATTGTTTTGGAAATGTTGATGCCAGCATATGTATACGTGTGCTTAATACTATTGAATGATGAATTCTTAGAAGATTTGTAACAGCCCTCCAATAAAATGATTAATTAAAAAAAAAAGTTTCTGTTTCTTTGGAGGCATCCTCTTATTTCTTTGTCTATATGTGAAGGGGGCAAGGCAAGTCGTAAAAAAAAAAAATCTATTCCCACGGGCTTGGCGGTTCAAATCCAGTGGCAAGTCTCAGGAGCAGCGCTGGGTAGCTCCCATGACCACCAGAGGGCAGTGATGCCCCCCCCCAAAAAATCTACTGAAATATTATCAGATGGTGACTTGAAACAGGTAATTGTGTAACCCTATAGAAATAGCTGAATTATTGTGCCTTTCATTTTTCTCACCTATAAAATCAGTGGATTGTGGTGGTATTCATCAATTCATAATTAAATTTAATTCATAATTAAAATTGTTTAATTATCTAAAGAAAGGCAATACTGTATAAATGGGAACTTCAAAAAGTTTGTAAAAAATTTCATTATCTTTAAATTCAACTTTTTCATGAGCTTCTTGAAGCTCCTATAGATAAAATAAGAATTTGTCATAGAAGTTTTAATGTGACAAAACTGAGAAAATGAAAGAAAAAAATTTCAGTTGAAAAACAACAATAGAATGATCTTGAGAGGTAAGAATGTAAGTCTTACGCATTCATCAAAAACCTCAACAGACGTTAAATATTATCCCCGAGATTCAACAAAATCCATAAACATGGCAACAAAAGGCAATTCGGAGAAAATTCTTCTCCCTTACTATATCTAACTTACTAAACCCCTCAAGCCAGTAAACATCTGCCCATCAACACCTCGCAGCAGCAACATCAAAAACATAAGGCTAAGGTCAAGTCAAAGTTTTTTTGACAATGATGAACTGATAGCCTCTATTAAATTACTCCTTCCTCCAAGGTGTGTGTGATCAAAGCATCAACGAAATTTTCACTCAGTCACATAATGAGCGATTTGTTGGGATAGAAACATCTGGTCAATATCTCCTCACACTGCGATTTCACGCACAGTTAACATTAAGGGCACATTTCTTCTCCTTTTCTTACAGGATCCAGAAGGGTGGCACTTATGGGTGATCGTTTCATTCAAAAAAGACACACAAATGTCTCTGTGCTTTATGGTGTTTTAAGTCTACCTGCCATCATTTTCCATTATCATTGCTGACTATTGCTGATCTCTTCTGCTATAAAAGGCTGTCCAAAGGGCTGCAGATGTGACAGACTAGTTAGAGCTTCCCAGCTTCCCACGACTAGAGTTGGAAAGCATTTAAAGCAGAGGAATCTGGAGAGCAGCCGATTGTCTTCTCTGGTCAAGAACTCCCAGTATATTTAAAGTAGGGGCCATTTTATTTACAAAAATCTTGTGAAGATTAGAAAAATGATTTTTAATGTCAAAGCAGATTTTGGACTGCATGAAAAATAAAATAAATGAATGTAAGTTCTTGGGGACTGTAATTTTAAGTTACAACAACTGAATCGAATACAACATCACAGGCACATTTAAACTTTTTAAACAGGAGTTTTCAGATTTTAAAAAAAATTGGCAAAGAGTAATATGAAACCAGAGAAAAGATAGCACTCTCTTATATTGAAAAAGAAATCTACTTAAAATCCATACATTTGTTCTCATGGTAATAGTTACCTTTATTAGACAATTTATAGTAGTAAATCTAAGCTCACACCATAGATTTCTCTGAGGTTTTAAAATTTTTTATCTTCCCTTAGTAAAATAGCTTCAGGAAAAATATCAGGAGTGGGGACATGTCTAAAAGCTAAAATTTCCTTAGCAATTGTACAACACTACTTTGTATGAATGAACTGTGGAATGGTATCATGTCTGGATAAGTCTAAATAAAATGGTTTGAAGTGAAAAAGTAAATTAAACTTTGTTTAAAAGTGTAATACTTAATGGAGGATATGTCAAGGAACAGTAGCTTCAGATTTTGATGTTTTTATTCAATAAAGGCATCTGTGATTTTGTAAAAAATAAATAAAAGCTAAAGTTTCCCATTTCCTTTGAAGCAGCTTTAAAACATGTAGTATAACAGTATAATAATATTCTAAAATTAAGGATTTTTCTAAACATAAATAACTAAAAAAGAAGGCATTCTTTTATTAATGAAATTGTATTTATGACTAACTTTACAGTAAAAAGCACAAAGTGATTAAAGATGGAGATGACAAAAATAACAAGGTTGAGGCTGAGCCCCGGTGGCATAGTGGTTGTGCGCAGGACTGCGGCCCACTGGGATGGAGGTTCAATTCCAGCTTCACAGGAGCACAGCTTCACAGGCTGGTCCTCCTCCCACCACCAAAGGGCAGTGATGCCCCCAAAAAAACAAAAACAAAAAAAATAACAAGGTTGAACTAAAACCTAAGTAGAATGTCAAAGGTGGTAGTCTGGTATATAATGTAAATATTTTGTTTGTACATTTGTTTGAGATTATTTTGTTCACCAATCCTATCATATCTACCTATCTATCTTTTTATCTACATATATATATATATATATATATATATATATATAGACAGTTTTATGTACCAGACACTATGTTAGCACTGGCAGCACAGACATGAGCATACACATAGTTCCTATCTAATGAACAAGAAAGTTCCTATCTCATGGATATTTAAAAATCAGAACAACCTCCTCCCCCCAAAAAAAATCAAAGCAAAGCTATAACAAAGAAAAAATATGTGGTTGGCAATTCAAAAACCACCAGCAGCTCCCTCAGGAGCTGACCCAATAGGATCTTGTGTTCCGTAAGCATCTTTGAAACCAAAGCAGCCTATTAGTTAGTTTGCAAGGAGAGTAACATCTAAGACCTACACAGCTATTGACAAAAAGTAGAGAAGACAGGACAAAGGAAGACCTATTGAGAGATTGCAATGTGACAGAAAGCGACAAGGAATCTGAAGGAGAGCAGGAGACAGAGACCAGAGAATTTTGGAGGCAAAATTGACTACACCTGGGACTGAATATTTGTGTGAGCATATAGGAAAATGTAAAGTCATTATGATTATAGTCTATTATGATATAATTGGATGACTCATGGATGGTTGTAGCACTAATGAAGAAAGATAATGCAGGAACAGGAACAGCAAATAGGTGTGGGTAGCTAAAGAAAGGTAAGTTGAGAACATAGTTATGAGGATATTCATGTAGAAAGATCTACTGGAATATTAGCGAGCTTTTGTAGCAATATGAGATAGTTATAGGTCTGTAAACCGCAAGGTCTGCAGCACAAACCCCCGAGTTGCTCTGAGGGAAAAAGATGAGACTGACTACTCCGGGAAAAATTTACAGTCTCAGAAAACGACTGGGTTTCTGTGCGTCAGAATTGACTCAATGGCAGGAGGTAACTGGAATACTGGAAATATGGATTTGTAGCTTCAGGTGATTGTCAGGAACAAGGAGAAGTCATTTAAAAGTCATTCTAGTTTGAGTCAGTGCAGAGAAGTGAAATTAGTTGGTATGATTTTAATATCCACATTTTTAATAATTCCCAAATCACTAGGTAGGAGCAAGCAAATTATATGTAGAGGACCTGAAGTCTGGGCTGGGTCAGCTGGGTATAAAGTGAGCCATTTCAGAAGCGAGAACAGTTAGATTATCTGAAATCTCTGTGCACAGAGGTAGAAGCAGCAGTGGCACCAGAGAGGGAGGCTTCCCCATCCCCTGAATACGTGAAACTGAGGGGCTTCAGACAGAGTGAGGTGCCCTGGAGGCTTTTATCACTAAAGTAACTGTGTAGCGATCGCTGGATCAGACCAGAAGCCAAGGAGCCACCCATCTGAGAGGCCCAGGCAGAGAGAGAGCCATACTTGGCAGGGCCAAGAAGGGGTTCTCTGGACAAAAGAACTGGATCCTTAATATTTTCTGAATCTAGCTTATAAACTGTTAACTTCCCGATTAGCCCCCCAAACCCAGAGTACTGTCTGTGAGCCCTTTTGGAAAGGACTCGCAAGAAGCAGGGTGCCAAGGGAGGGCAGTGGATGAGCAGAGGAGCAGTGCAAAGAAGGCTGAGGGTAGAGGCATCCGACCTCGGCCTGGAAGGACTCAGCCTTGAACAAACAGCTGTCGTCTCCTTCCCTCTTGTATCTACAAGGGAGGTCAGGCCTGCCCACACATTTTGCCAGCCAACACTCAAACTCCTCAAGGTCGAGTCTCCAGACCCCAGAAAGATCCTGAGAACTAGTCAGGTGATCTCCAAAGTAAAAAAATCAATTTTCACAATGATATTGCTATATTCTTGTACTCATATTAAAATGATATTTTAAAACTTTTGCATCTCAGTTATTTATTAATTGCTCATACTTGGTTAGACAAATACTAATATTCTAAAATGATAAAACTATATATATACATGTATATACATAGTAAATATATATCATGTTACTTTGAAGACATGAAAATAAACTCAGATACATAACTAATTGTGTCTATATCTCATTTCCTAATAATAATAATAAAAAGTAGGCTGAGCCCTGGTGGCGTAGTGGTTGTGTGCGGGATTGCGGCCCACTGGGTTGGAGGTTCAAATCCAGCAGCAAGGCTGGGCCTCCTACTCCCACCACCAGACACCAGTGATGCCCCGAAAACAAAAAACAAAAAGTAAAGGAGTCGCAGTCTTAGAAACCCACAGCGATAATTCTAGACTGTCCTACAGGATTTTTTGCTGTCTTACAGCAAAAACCATTGGCTTTGAGTAGATGTTAACCAATTAAAATTTTGGTGTGAGGAAATGATAACTACAAATTAAGTACAAGGCTTTCTTGAGGAAAAGCAATGCTGCAAATAAATGTCAGTGTGAACTAGATGTTTTTTCTATGGAAGACTTTTTATTTTAAATAAAGAGGAAATTATACTTATTAAAACTTGGTTATTTGGCAGACATTTCCTTGAAAATTAAAAAGTAAGCTTATCACTTACAGGTTAAAAACCTGTAAGGATCTATTGCTAATAATAAGATCTGTTCATTCAACTGAAAATATAATTTTATAAACCTCATATTAACCAGGATGATATCAGTAGTAGTTAAAAGACTATTTTACTAAGATTGATGGTGATATTAACAAATAAAATACTGTACCACATTTGAAAGATATATGTAATTTAGTGAACCAGTGCATTCAATTGACCAAGGTATCAGATTGTAAATTGACACACAGGTTTAAAAAAAAAAAAAACATTCAAAGAGTTAAAGAGATCATCAATGGATTTTTTTCTCTTTTTTTTTTTTGTTTTTGGCATCACTGCACTCCGGTGGTGGGAGTAGGAGGCCCAGCCCCACTGCTGGAATTGAACCTCCGTCCCAGTGGGCCACAGTCCCGCACACAACCACTACGCCATCGGGGCTCAGCCTGATTTTTTTCTCTTTTAACAACAAAAATTTTATTGATACATGATTAATAATAGTATGCACCTACTTCAAATGCCCTGCCCCTTGGAAGCAAGGAGGGTGGGGGGAAGAAAGAGTGCCTCATTTATAGAAGGTTTAACAGGATATTATTGTTATTTCATTTTTTTAATTAAATACTTTTATTGGGGACTCTTAATATCTCTTATCACAATCCATACAATCACCCATTGTGTCAAGCACATTTGTACCTTAGCTGCTATAATAATTTTCTTTCTGCTTGAGTCCTTTATATCAGCTCCTCATTTTTCCCCCTCCCTCACCTGCCCACCTTCAGGAACCCTTGACAAGTTATAGATTATTATTTTCATATCTTAAATCGTCCTCTGTTGCTCTTCATCCACTTTTCTGTTGTTTGTCTCCCTGGGAGAGGGTTATATGTTGATCCTTGTGATCGATTACCCCTTTCTCCCCCCATCTCAATTTCATTTCTTAAGATAGTCTGTGTGAATATATATGGATATTTCTTTAAAAACAAACAAAAGGCAAATCTGTCGAGATTCATTTCCTCTAAAACCGAAATAGTAATCTCAATGGCTTTAAAAAAAAAAAAAAGAGGAGGAAAAGTAAAACTAAAATAGTCTTTTTTGGATATAGAGCTTTTGTACCACCCCAAAAAGAAATTTTATGCTATTTGCATTAGCTGTCCACTTGCTTGTATCCCCATTGATCCTTACTCTAGACAACCACTCATCTACTTGCTATCTCTACGGAATGGCTATTCTGACCATGTCATATTGCAAGATCAACGAACATGTTACCTTTTACAACTGGATTCCATAACTTAAAATAATAATTTGAATATCCATGTTGCAGATACACATGTAGATGTATCAATAGTATGTTCCCTCTTTAATACTACCTCTTCTCATTTATCACCTATTATTAATCAATAATTTGCTTTGAAGATAAATTTGAAATCATTCTTAGGCAATGCCTCCATTTGTCTGGGTTCCACATGAGACTGCATCAGCCCCAGGACATTTTAAATCTACCAGAGGCCCTGGTGATGGCTGGAACATGCAAGTTGTTAATGTCTGAGCACTGATGGGATACTTTCTGTTGATATATCATTCTGCCCATTGGGCACTAGGAAGATAATAGGACATTGTAGGAAGGTAAGGGGAGGCCAACTGAGGGCTCAGAAGTGGTGGAAGAAAGGAAAAGGAAGTGGGGAGTGTGGCCAGGGTGAAGCGAGAATGAGGATTCTTGCCCACGTGAGAGGCAATAGATAGCACCTGAACCCAGTCATCTCCACAACCCACCATCTGTGGAGCTGGGGATAAAGAGGTGTCACGGGGAAGAGGGTTTGCTTTGCAATGGACTGAGGGTTACTGAGGAACTGTGGGAAAAAAGAGAGTCATGCCGCTGGCAAAATTGGATTTCCACTGGTGGAAGAATAAAGCAGGACCCATACGTCACACCATGTATAAAAATGAACACAAGCTGGATCAAAGACCTAAATGTCAAGCTAAATCTAAAGATGGTCAGTGATAAAATATGGACAAAGTTATATCCGGGGGCCTATGCAGGAGATAACGAACAAATCTGTACGAAAGAAGTACAGCCAGTATGCTCCTTAGAGGCCAGGATGATGAAACTTTGTTGTCTCACGGACCTTAGACGCATTGTCAGGAGAGACTGGTCCCTAGAGAAGGACATCAAGCTTGGTGAAGTAGAGGAGCAGCAAACAAGAAGGCTCTGGGCAAGATGGATTGACACAGCAGCTACAACCACAGGCTTAGCCACAATAATAATGGCAGGGTGGACAAGACTGGGCAGTGTTTCCATCTGTTACATAGATGGTCGCGATGAGGCCGAATTGACTTGATGGCACTTAACAACAGGAGGATGCAGGCCATAAATATACTTATCAAATATTGCGAAGGAAACATGCACATAGAGAAGATGACAAAATAGATGTTTGGGAAGTACTAAAAATAGGGTACTTAGGTGCCTCAAACTTCTTCACTGAAAGTAAAACTAGAAACCTTAAAATAGGGAGAAAATGCTTGACAATGGACAAGGAACTAATCTAAACAATCTTTAGAAAATGGTAACACCTCAGTAAGAAAAAAAATGAACAACCCAGTTAAAAAGCAAGTAAGGAACATGAATAGACAGTTTACCAGGACATTCAAATGACCAACAAAGAAATGCTCACAATCAAGAACCGTCCAGGAGATGCAAAACAAAACAATGATGAGATACTGCTAGCATCACAGAGTGCTCTGATAGTGGAAACCTTGTTCTTCCGTGCAGTCCTTGATTTTGTAGTTGTCAGATTAGTTTGTGTAGACAGGAGAGCAATGCTTGTGCCATGGAATTTCCAAGACTAAATATTTATGGACTTGAACTGCTTGAACTGCTGTGAAGCAGTTGGTGGGTTGGAATTGCTAATCTTGCGATTAGTAGCTCAATGCTTAGTCCATCAGATGCAAACTCCAAGAGCCCAAATCACTGCCATCAAATCACTTCTGACTCATGGTACCTTGCCAAGAATAGGGAAATCCATAGAGGACACAAAGATCCTAATGTTGACTGGTAGTTGAGGGGAGAGAAAGACGAGAACTGGCCGCTATTGTACAGGGTTTATTTTAGGTGATAAAAATATCTTAGAATTGACTGAGCCCCGGTGGCGTAGTGGTTGTGCACGGGACTGCGGCCTACTGGGACGGAAGTTCAATTCCAGCAGTGAGGCTGGGCCTCCTACTCCCACCACCGGAGAGCAGTGATGCCAAAAAAAAAAAAAATCTTAGAATTATGTTCTTGTGATTTTTACATAATCCTATGAATACACTGAAGGTATGTTTTAATTAGCGGGTTTTATGGTTATCTGAATATAAGTTTTAAGAATATATAAGACTGGGATGGAGGTTCAATTCCAGCTCACAGGAGCAAAGGCTGGGCCTCCTCCTCCCACCACCAGAGGACAGTGATGCCTAAAACAAAAAATTCAAAAAAAAAAAAAAAGACTATATAAGGGCTTTTGTAGTAATCAAAGAAGAGCATATTGTGGTCCACCTTATAGTGGTGAAAATGTAGATGGAGAGAGCATAGACTCGAGAGAAATTTTCAAATCTGTAGATTAGTAGACAGGTTAGTATTCTGTCAACATTTTGTTATTCTCTGAAGGTAAGTCTAAGCTAAAATACAAATGAGGACTTTCAGTGAATAGATAGTAATTGAAATCACAGAAGTAGATTAGATTCAACTCAGAGAAAATATGTAGTGTTAAAAGATTAAGGTTGGGAAGGGAAAGAAAGAAGGCTATAAGAGAGCAAAACTACATTATCCACTATTGTTCTGACTCAGCGACAGAATGAAATAGGGTGTGGTTCATCATCCCAATTGTTCCTAGATTAGAGTCTGTTGTTGCACGTACTGTGTCAGTCAAGGACTTCTTGAACTTTATCCCTTAATATTGACATAATGTTCAGAAAATATTTGTGAGTGCCTTCAAAAAAGTTAAGCTTCGAAAATATTTTATTCATTTCTTTGGAGCCTCTCATCATCATGATCAATACTGCCTTTACATTTTACTTGTACTATATTGGTCAAGCATCACAATAATATCACAAAAGACAATCTTTGTTGGAGTAAGTAACTTCATATGTCTATGGACTATGCAGCTGTAAGTGAACTTACACTTATTTACATTGTGTGTGTTCTTCTTCACCTACCACCACCCAAGCCAAAGCTTGTTGGAAAAATGGTAGAATGACCAGGAGTCATTTTTTATTTGTAAGATATTTACCAATTGGGGGAATGGAGCAGTTTTGGCAGGAAAGGAGTGTTCTTGACTAGTTTATAGAGGGAGAGTTGATTATGAATAATATTTTATGTAAATGTATGTTTCACCCTTTGGCAATTATCTAAAACAATTTCATTCATTAAGCTATATGCTTTTCTTATCAATCTACTTCAATGTGATTTCTTCGCCATTCTTTTCAATCTAATATTGCTGTTATTTTACAGTTTTGACATTTAATTTCTTTAGTTGTGCTTCACGTTTTTTCCTTAAGTGCTTCATTGTGTTTGCTGGTCCGGTATTTCCTGTGTTTGACTTACCTAGCAACTATTTTAGCATCTAAATTCAGTTACATAGCCTTTTGAGATAGGTGACTTTCACTTAGAAATAGTTGAGCTTCCTAAGATGTTTTTAAATATGTAAGAATGTTTTCATAAATTGATAGCATTTTAAAAAATTACTGAATAAACACTCTGTTGTATAAATAGATACACTTTTTGCTTGTCATCTAGTTTTCCAGCTTCTGGTGACCCATTGTGTTACAAGGTAGAAATGCTTCATAGTGTTTTCTCTGCTGTAATTGTAGCACTCGGTTATGACTTGAAAGAACCCCGGTGGCTTAGTAGCTGTGTGTTGGGCTACTAACTGCAAGTGCAGCAGTTAAGGATCAGCAGCAGCTCCTTGAGAAAGACAGGGCTTTCTGCTCCTTAACGTCTCAAAACAGATTTGCAGCACTGAACGCGACTAACAGGCGACTTGACGTGCCATTGGAGAACATCCAGAACACCATTGTTGAAAAGAGCAGTCTTTAGAGGGGCAAAGAAGATCAAAGTACATGTCAGAAGACACTCTGAAACTGGCTCTTCATAAATATTATAATGAAATGTGCGAAGATGTAGAATCATGAGCAGTTGATAAACTCACTTTTTAATTATAAAGCAATTTTGTAGTTTCCTTATGGTTTGCTATATATACTTTTTTTTTTTGCTATATATACTTTTTAAGTATTTACAGGCTGTTTCCTATTCAAAGCTTCAAGGAAACTCTTGTATTTGTATTTTAGCTCACTCTTCTCAAGCCATTGCCACATTTCCAGTCTCCTACCTGTCTTTATACACTTATCTCCTCATTTAATTGAAAATGCCAGTCCCTTCTTCATTTTTGCTTCCTGCACCATAACCTGGCAAAGAGACTATTTGTTTGAATCACCATCTCTCTCTCTCTCTCTTGTTTTTTCAGATACCACAGACCTAACATACCTCTTGTCTTAAAACAAAACAAAAGAACCACTGCCCCTGATTCAGTTGTGACGCATTGAAGCCTGTATGGCAGTGTAGACCTCTTCACAGGCCTTTTACTCTGGTTTAGTGGCTGCTGGTTTCAAACTGGTGGCTTTAAGGCTGGCAGCCCGATGCAGAACTACTATACCATCAGGGTATAGTACGTCTTACTTAATGCCTTGAAAGAGTTGTTTCCTTTTGATTCCATTTTCTAATTATCGACATATAGCAAGAGAGTAAATCTCGACCCTTCTAGTCTCATATAGCTATAGGATACTTTGTACATATTCAACAAGCCTTCAGAAAATTCATGGAAAAATAGAATTAAAAGAGTGGAATGGGGAGGGAGGATGAAAATGAGGAGCTGATAGCAAGGGCTCAAGTAGAAAGGAAATGTAAATGATGATGGCAACAAATGTACAGATATGCTCGACACTAGGATGTATGTATCGATTGTGATAAGAGTTGTATGAGTCCCCAATAAAATGATTTGAAAAAAATAGTGGAATGTTTCCATCAACCTTTTGTAGTCCCTTATATATATAAACAGAAAAACATGGTAGGTTATTTTAGCTATAAAGCAGTTGTTACCAAAATAGTTTGTTTTTTTTTTTAAAAAAAGCAATAGTTACACAACAGACAAACACCCAATCTCTACAATCTATAGAAAACTGCAACAAGGAGGAATTCAGGTAAAGGCCAGCAGGATGTCTAGTGGTCATAATTTCAGAAGTTCCATAGTCTCAGGAATTCCACTAGTTTGTGTTCATCCATAAAGTGTAGTCTTTCTATTAAATGTTAATGTTGTCCACATTTGTCATCCATTCTGTTCAGAACTCTTAATGCCATCACTTGTAGAGCCGTAAGTAGTAGTAGTAGCCCAGTATTATTTGCCTCTTCTATTCCGGGGCTCATTTACTGATTGCCTTAAAATGTTTTTGGTTTTGTTAAGAAGTTTCTTTTAACTTTGTCTTATAAAAGTCATGGGCTATGCTGAGCTCTGGTGGCGCAGTGGTTGTGTGTGGGATTGTGGCCCACAGGGTTGACGGTTCAAATCTAGCAGCAGCTCTCCAGGAGCAAGGCGGGGCTTCCTACTCCTACCAGGGCAGTGATCCAGAAAAAAAAAAAAGTCATGGGCTAGAATAGAAAAGTGTTAACTTGAATGACAGAAAAGAAAAAAAATCATATGTAGAAATAACCTCTGGGGGCTGAGCCCTGGTGGCGTAGTGGTTGTGTGCGGGACTGCGGCCCACTGGGACGGAGGTTCAGTTCCAGCAGTGGGGCTGGGCCTCCTACTCCCACCACCGGAGAGCAGTGATGCCCTCCCCCCCCAAAAAAAAATAAATAAAAAAAAGAAATAACCTCTGTCCAACCTAAACATAAATGTAGTCCCATTTGCCTTCCCACCCCTGTTCAGCTTGCGTGTCTGCATAGTCACTTGTAGATTATTATTACAGTTATTGAAGGACTCAGTATGTAATAATAGTACCCTTTTTTGCCTTTCATTCCTGTGCTCTTCCCAGTGTTTTCCTTTTTCCTGATTCCTTTACTTTTGTACAAGATACTAAGTAATTTGCTCACACACAACTAGAATTTGCACTTACACAAGTAGATTTGAGCCCAGGTGACCTTCAATATATTTTTTCTGTCATATTTATGACAATGACACTATTCTTTTCCTAGAGCGAACCAACATTTATTCAAAGGTCTTAGTAACATTAGAATGTAAGGTGTGACAACTTTGCTTTATTTCATCACCCTAAAATGATATGTTATTCGGCACCATCATGTCAGTTCCAACTCTCAACTCTCTACAACAGAGCAAAACACCACTTAGTCCTGTGCCATCTTCAAAATTGTGCTGTGTTTCAGCCCACTATGGCAGCCAGTGTGTCACTGCACCTCCTTCAGTGTCTCTCTATTTTGCTGCCCTTCTAATTCACAAGCATGATGACCTTTTCCAGGGACTGGTCTCTTCTAGTGCCATATCTAAAGTACATGAGATGAAGTCGCTCCATCTTCACTTATACGGAGAACTCTGGCTATACTTCTTCTAGGACAGATTTATTTATTCTTCTGGCAGTCTGTGTTACATTCAGTATTCTTCACCAGTACTTCAAGTGCTTTAATTCTTCTACCCTCATTTTGTATCTCTCTCTTTTTTTTTTTTATTTAGGGCATCACTGCCCTCAGGTGGGGGGAGTAGGAGGCCCAGCCTTTGCTCCTGGGAGCTGGAATTGAACCTCCAACCCAGTGGGCCGCAGTCACTGCGCACAACCACTACGCCACCGGGGCTCAGCCTTGTATCTCCTTTTTTAACATGTATGTGAGACAATTGAAAATACCATGGCTTGGGTCAGGCACAACCTAGTCTTCAATGTGACACCCATGCTCTTCCACGTAAAGAGTTCTTGTGTAGCAGTTTTTCCCAATGTCACTTGCTCTCTTGACTGCTGCTTCCAGGAGTGTTGATTTGTCTAAGCAAGATGAAGTCCTTGACAGCGTCAATCTCTCCTCCGTTCACAATGGTGTTTTCCTCTGCGCTGCTTGTGAAGATTTGGCTTTTCTTTACACTGAGTTGCAGCCCATCCTGTAGGGTGCAACCTTTGATCTTCACCAGCAAGTGCTTCAAGTCCTTCCTTTCATCCAACAATGTTAATAAGCCACCCTTCAATCCTGATGATATTTTCTTTATGTCATCCAGCCTTTCATATTCGTTTGTTCAGCATTCGGATTTAATAAGTAGAGTGAAAGGATACAACCCTGTTGCCCACCAAAATTATATGTCAGTATATCATAAATAGTTGTGCAAAACTAAATTTCCATTCATAACAGCCATTGTTGTTCAGAAAGCACTTATTTATATCACCATCCATGATACAACACCAAACTGTGTAAACTATTTTAGCAGCTTAATAAGTGATTTATGTCTCTGTTTTTCAGTGGATGATTCAGCAGCCCCACAAAGCAGCAACCTTTTTTGGATGCATTGGTGTGGACAAGTTTGGGGAGATCCTGAAAAGAAAAGCTGCCGAAGCCCACGTGGATGCCCATTACTATGAGCAAAACGAACAGCCAACAGGGACTTGTGCTGCTTGCATCACGGGTGACAACAGGTCAGTGTCATTCCAAGGGCACCCCATCCGCTCTCCTGAAGACCTCTGACAACTCTATCTTGTTGTATAAATATAACGTAAATGAACTGTTGTCTTATCAACAGTGTGAAAATCTGAATTTGAAATTTGGGCCTCACATTTATATAATTAGACCTAATGTTTGCTCAAGCTCTATTCCCTTTTTCATTTTTTTTTTAAATCTCCCTCATTGGAACAGCTATTATCTTCATGCTAAATAATAGAATTTGGGAGTTTAAGATTATCTCATCCAGCCCCATTTTTCATAGTTGGGTTCAGGAATTTTAATTCATATCTTCTAGCTAGACTATTAATGAATGTTTTTTACCTCCATCTCCTGAGATTGGAACAGTATGGGTGTGTACACATACATAGGTCACCATAAGTCAGAGCCAACTCACTGGCAACCGACAACACCAATTATGTTAATATAATACTTCATATGTGTATTATGCTACATTACTTGCAGTCTCATATAAATTAGTTCTGCTAAAGAGCTCTTCATTTCTAGGAACTGTCCATGTTTTAAAAAAAATTCTAATTGCACCATTAAATAAACTATTACATTTCTATATAACTTTTTAAAATGTATTAGAAAATTCTTCCTTATATGTTCTGGAAATTTCCATCTCAAGCTTCCCATGCCTGTCTCTCTGTGTACTATACATTTTCACAGTTGCATAGAGGTTTTCCCTCATGACAGTCCTGTGTTGCAGCAGCCAACATTATGGCTATTTTGTTTATTAGCATAGTTTTTTTCTTCTTTTTCAAGAAATAAGCAGTATAATTTGCCCTATATTGTGAAGCTCACTAAAAATTGTGTCGGCTGAGCCCTGGTGGCGCAGTGGTTGAGTGTGGGACTGCGGCCCACTGGGTTAGCGGTTCAAATCCAGCAGCAGCTCTCCAGAAGCAAGGCTGGGCCTCCCACTCCCACCAGAGGGCAGTGATGCCCCCCCCCCAAAAAAAATTGTGTCTTTATACAGAGTGATTCACTAGAAATTTTGCATTTTTTTTTGTTTTTTTTTGTTTGTTTGTTTGTTTGTTTTTGGCATCACTGCCCTCAGGTGGTGGGAGTAGGAGGCCCAGCCTGTGCTCCGTGGAGCTGGAATCGAACCTCCATCCCAGTGGGCCGCAGTCCTGCGCACAACCACTACGCCACCAGGGCTCAGCCCCGAAATTTTGCATTTTTTACCAGTGAAATATTTTAAAATATGTCATACATTCCCTGTTACCTTTCCTTTTTCTACTTTCTTCCTTTTTTAGTTCCTTTGCTCCATTCTTATTACTTACCCCTTTTACTTTCTTGCACTCATTCCTAGGTCTCCAGCAAGTATATCTCACTCAGTGCTATTGAGTAAATTTGAGCTTACGGGGCAAAGTGGGAGAAAGACAAGCTTTTACTACTCCTGGAAAGAGTGATGGTCTCGAAAACTCACAGGGGCAGCTCTCCCCTGTTCTGTGGGATCACTATGAGTCAACTTGAAGGCAAAGGACAGAGGCCCTCAGCACATGGCTTGGAGGGTAGGCGTGGGATCTTCTGTCACCATCCCCTCAGACCCAAGGAAATGATGAGGGAAGGTACCGACGCTTAAGGACCCTGTCCTTTCTGAGGACCCATAATGGTGCCATTTGGAAGCCTGGGCCCTAACGCCCAATACATATATGATACATGCACAATCTCTCTGAGGATGGTAAGTGCACATTGTTAGTGTGCACAGCAGTTCTTATGTAGCACCGTTGTCAAGAACTGAATGGGTCAAAAAAAAAAAAAGAACTGAATGGGTCTTTTAGACTCTGGGAAGCTTCTGAGAACAAGGTAACAATTAATCCAGGACTGTTCCTGACCTCCCTCCTGGACTGAATACAGTTCTAGGTACTTGGGGATCAGTATGGAAACTGAAAAACCAAACTCATCACCATCAAGTAAATACCAGCCCATAGTGACACACGATCGAGCAAGGTAAAACAAGCTCTGAGTTTCTGAGACTGTAAATCTTTATAGGAGTAGAAACTGCCATCATTCTCCCACACAGTGGCTAGTGTTTTCAAACTACTGACCTTGGGATCACAGCCCACCATGTCATCACTGCACGACAAGCGTTCTTTAGGACGGATAATTATCATTCAATAAGTAGAATACAATTTTCAAAAAATACAGTATCAGTTGTTGGCTTATTGTATATATTCATTTCTAGGGTAAAATCATCATAAAAGTTGTCATACTGGGGCTGAGCCCCGGTGGCGTAGTGGTTGTGCGCGGGACTACGGCCCACTGGGATGGAGGTTCAATTCCGGCTCCCAGGAGCAAAGGCTGGGCCTCCTACTCCCACCACCTGAGGGCAGTGATGCCTAAAATAAAAAAAAAAAAAAGTTGTCATACTGAGAAAAAAACTAACTTTTATTCAGCATATGCTGCAACAAGGGAAGACAAGTGGGAAAAAAGTTGACAAACATCAAAGCTATCCTAAGGAGAGTCAAGTACAATACAAGATCATCGCTTTATAGACAGAGTTCACGGTAGTTTGATCATTTCAGCAGACTAAATATAAACAGCTGAATTCAACAGTTAAATATAGCAGTAACTTGTGCAATAATCTGTGTTAAACCTTTTGTATTAAAGATGGGTAGGGGAGGGGATTTTGTCATCCTATCAAGCCAGAATTGAGGAGGACAAAGGACATAGCTGTCTCTTCACATGTCTTAGTCTTAAGCAGGACCCTTCCTTCTTTTTTTCTTTTTTAATATCATTTTACTGGGGACTCTTATAGCTCTCCTAACAATGCATATATCTGTTGTATCAATTATATTTGTCCCTATGTTTCCATCATCGTTTTCAAAACATTTTCTTTCTTCTTTTTTTTGGGCGGGGGGGGGGGGCATCACTGCCCTCTGGTGGGGGTAGGAGGCCCAACCTTGCTCCTGGAGAGCTGCTGCTGGATTTGAACTGTCAACCCAGCGGGCTGCAGTTCCACACACAACCACTATGCCACCCGGGGCTCAGCCCTGCATTTTCTTTCTTCTTGAGCTCTTGGTAGTACATTGAACAACTGATAGTGTCAAACTGCCAGTCTCTCTCTCTCTCTCTCTCTCTCTCTCTCTCTCTCTCTCTCTCTCTTTTTTCTGAGGGGGGCAGTTTTTACTGTTAGAAGGTTCTAATTAGAATTGCATTATTTTTTATTTATTTTATTTGTTTGGTGCACCTTCTGGATGTATCGCAATACTAGGTCGATGCGTGGAGTGGATGGAGCAAGCTCCTATTCCATCTCCCTGCTCCAAAAATCCATTTAATATATTGCCCTCGGAGAGAGGATGTGTCAGATATTAACTGATAGGAACAAATACTACACTTGATATTAGCCAAAAGGTCGAGAAGCAATAGAATTGCATTATTTTTTATAACATATAACTTTCTAGCTTAGCTCTTTTGTTCTCTTCTTTTTTGTATAGTTTTAGTTTTTCTTCATCTTCAATATCCAATTTTCACAAGCATATGAGGCAGTTTGTTATTTTTTACCTGTATCAGAGCTTAAATTTTATTTTATTATTTTTTAAAATAATTTTATTGGTGGACTGAGCCCTGGTGGTGTAGTGGTTGTGTGCAGAACTGTGGCCCACTGGGTTGGCGGTTTAAATCCAGCAGCAGCTCCCAGGAGCAAGGCTGGGTCTCCTACTCCCACCAGAGGTCAGTGATGCCCCCAAAATAATAATAATAATAATTTTATTGGGAGCTATTACAGATATTTTAACAATCCACAATTCAACTAGATTAAGCATAATTGTACAATTGCTGCCCCCATCAGTTTCAAAGCATTTTCTTTCTTCTTGAGCTCTTTGATATCGACTCCCCTTTATCCCTTCCTGCCCAGCCCTCTTCCCCAAGAACCCTTATTATATGTTATCGTTATTATTATTGATATATACTTTTGCCATATGTTACATCATCCAGTGTATCCGTTGACTACAATTCTTTTATTCCCATTTGAGTGGTGTTATGCAGTCATTGCTATCAGTTCCCCCTTCTCCCTCTTCCCTGTTGCCCCTTAGGAGTTCCCTCTGCCTAATTCAGGTACTCCAGTACCTGGTTCATTTATCATTTCTGTAAGAAAACTGATCAGGGAAATCCCCAACAACAAAGACATTATTTGTTGTTTTTCAAATCTTGACTGTAACTATTTTCAGATCTTTACTCTAACTACTGTTTTGTCTGTAGAACTTTGACTTTAAGATGTCAGTAGGAAAAACTGTTGATTGCTGAGCCCCGGTGGCATAGTGGTTGTGCGCGGGACTGCAGCCCACTGGGATGGAGATTCGATTCCAGCTCACAGGAGCAAAGGCTGGGCTTCCTACTCCCACCACCTGAGGGCAGTGATGCCAAAAAAAAACCCCAAAAACTGTTGATTATTCACCCACCTGTCATGTTTGGAATGTACACCTGTAGATGCATTGAAATATGTTTTGTATACTTATGCCCTTTTTAAATTTTCTAAAACCAGTTTTGTTGTCCAAGTGCAAAATTTTGTCATTAGTAAGGAATGGATCAAGTTGTACCTGAGAGATGGCTCAGGCAGGCTAACATACAGTTGCTAAATAGCTTTTGTTTGTTAACTTGTTATTTTCAAAAAACAGTTATGATCACATTAGGTCTCTTCATGTCTAAAACTTAATTAATATGCTAGCATGGTTATGGCGATGGTTATTCAGATGATACAGAAAATCAGAAAGGCAAGGGTGGGTGCGTTACACTTACATCATCCAAATTTTGGAGCTTAACTGTACTAGTAACTCTTGCTACTAGTATACAAAACTTAACTCAGTAATATGACTTTGAAAATTACAGTCTTGGGGCTGAGCCCCGGTGGCGTAGTGGTTGTGCGCGGGACTGCGGCCCACTGGGACGGAGGTTCAATTCCAGTAGTGGGGCTGGCCTCCTACTCCCACCATCCGAGAACAGTGATGCCCCCACTCAAAAAAAAAAAGAAAAAGAAAAAGAGACCAATTGGCCAAGTTATAAAATATGGGAGTTATCTACTATAGAAAGTAATGTTAATCAGGTCCATTGCTAAAAATATAATAGCTTGCAATTTTTCTACTATGATTAAATATAGTCCATAATTTTATGTTCAGTTTCTGAAATTAATATCATATTAGCTTTTAAACTTATTTTGGGAGCTGAGCCCCGGTGGCGTAGTGGTTGTGCGCAGGACTGCGGCCCACTGGGACGGAGGTTCAATTCCAGCTCCACAGGAGCAAAGGCTGGGCCTCCTACTCCCACCACCAGAGGGCAGTGATGCCCAAAAAACAAAACAAAACAAAACTTATTTTGGTACTTAATTTTAATTTTTTTTTAAACAACGTAGTACAAGCCCATTGGCGTCTAGTGGATTCCGACTCATGGTGATCCTAGGGAAAATATGGGTTTCTGCGACTGTCTCCCTGAGGGGAGTGGAGAGCCCCGCCTGTCCCCAGCGGAGCGCCGGCCTGCTGATTCCCACTCCAGAGCTTGCGGTTCGCGGTTCAGCTTGTAACTCACAGTGCCACCAGGGCTACTTTAATAACAGTGTGGCTTTTATGTATTTTGAACTATGGAAATGTGCAAAGAAGATAATGTTAGCCATTTAGTATCAAAAGCTTTATTAAATGCCAGTTTCTCTCAACACCTGGTGGTGTTTAACAGAGTCCTAGCATTAATAATATAACGTCTCTTTAGAAGTCTGAAAATGTTTTCAAAAGGGAAGCAATTTTATTTCTATTTTAAATTCATATGTAGTACATTTTAAGAAAAGGAATTAAAATTGCAAAGCAAAGATTTGCCAACAATATTGGGAATTGCTGGATGTAAAAGTAACACAGATGTGGCTGTAGTATAAGTAAAATGTTCCTTCTTTTTCTTTGGTTATTTTAGGTCCCTGGTAGCTAATCTTGCTGCTGCCAATTGTTATAAAAAGGACAAACATCTAGATCTGGAGAAAAACTGGATGTTGGTAGAAAAAGCGAGAGTTTTTTATATAGCAGTAAGTATTTACCTAATGCAAAATTCTAGCACATGTTGATAACTACATAATTTTTTGTGATGAACATTTTTAAATTTTGTCATGTCCTTTTCCTGAAAATTTATGAACCATTTCAAGTATATCTTAGGCTTACTATACTGAACAGAAACATGGTCATTTCATGGTAGCATAATTTTTATTTGCTTCTGTCCTTTGCCTTTTTGATAGTGTATAGACATATACTCTAAACTAAGTTCAAAATTCTCCATTTAATTAGTTTTTCAATTAGTACTTAACCAAGTTAAATACTCAAGTAGCTAAAGCAATTCTGCAAGTTTTTATTTTATAATTCTAGACAATTTGCTGTGAATAGTGCATGGATAATTTGGAAAAACATTATTAGTGTAAATATTCATTGCAAACAATTTGAACTTATTTGCCTAAAATTTTTTTTATTATTTGCCTAAAATTTTTAATTAATATTTAGACCATAATTACCATGACACTTTATATTTGATATTTCAGAAACATTGATCATGACAAACCTTTTAGATCTGGTAGTATGTAATTTGAATTATTAAAACTCCTGACAAAAATAATTGGTTAAGAATTCATTCCTAAGAAAGATTGTACTAAAAATCCCTCCTGAATTAATCACCATGATTACTTAGTTTTTATTTAATGTGAGTTAAATATGAGTGATCAAAAATAAGTAGATAAGCAGCTGTAAAAAGTATAAAAAATGGATTATCCAGTAGAAGCATGTTTATTGAAAATATAATTATTACTTTCTGCCCAGTGGTAAGGTCTCTTACAACATATTGATGTACTTTTATAGGCTTTACAAGGATGTTATTGATTCCTTTGTATAGCAAATCCTCTTTTGTTTTCATTATCAAATAAGAGCTATACTGAAAAAATATTTTAAATCATGCTTTTTCTGCCAATATGTGAGGGAAAATATTAATTCCAAGTATTTCTCTTTAGCTATTTTTAACTTCCATTTTATTTCTCAAAACTACCTCGTGTTAACTGATAGTGCAATTCTTTTTCTTTTTTTTTTTTTTTTGATAGTGCAATTCTTTGCAAGAAATTTCTGCACTATTTCAAGATATTCCACCTTTGGGTCTGAATTTCAAAACAAGCATATGGTTTAAGACTTTTCATGATTTATGTTGACTATGATATCTTCCAAGGTGATGTGATACAAAGTTCTTTCCACTTGACCATTTTCTATACTTCAATTTATAGCCATTGTTCTTATTAGGTGCCATAGGCACCTCGTGACCTTATATACAAACAGAATACTGCCTGGTCCTTCTCCATCCTCCCAATATTTGGTGATTTTGAGCCCCCCGTTGCTGCCCTCCTGTCAATCTCTGTTATTCAGGGTCTGGTTTATGTTTCTTCTTGCAGAAGAATCAATTTTTTTTATAAGAGCACTGTGAGAGTATGATAATAATGAAAAATGACTAGGGAATTATAAGTGTTCATTTTTCTAAGTATGTATGGGGGGTGTATGATAATAATGAAAAATGACTAGGGAATTATAAGTGTTCATTTTTCTAAGTATGTATGGGGGGTGTTAAGAAAAAGGGAAAAATCTGCTAGGTGGAGCTTTTTGGGGGGCGGGGGGTGGAGTTTTTATTGTATGCATTTTTCCCACTAGACAATCATCAAGCAACTCACTCGAGGAGGTTATTGCACCCAGTGACATTGCCTAGGAATGTTGTCTATGGGCACAATGAATTGTTCGCTGAAAGCAGTTTCGCTCAAACCTCGTTTTTTGTGATGGCTGACTTAAGAGAACAGCACGTGGCTGTGAAATTGTGTTTCCTGTTCGGGAAACGTGCTGCAGAAACTGTTGCGATATTGGACACAGCTTACAAGACCAGTGCTATGGGGAAAACTCAAGTGTATGGGTGGTTTTCACATTCAAAAAAGATGCAATGTCATTTGATGACAAATCTCATTCTGGATGTCCATCAACTTTCCGAACGGAAGAACATGTTAACTGGGAGTGCATTTGGAGTTCATTCCACCAGGTCAGACTGTTAATCAAGCTTTCTATTTAGACTCCAAATTTTAGAGGTTCTGAAAAGTTTGTGTAACGGTGTGCAACAAAAAAGACCTGATTTGTGGCTGATGGGGGACTGGTTTTGCCACCACAACAGTGCACCTGCTCACGTAGCCATCGCAGTGTGACAATTTTTGGCAAAAAACATCAAGGGAGGTGTTGTCAGCCATCCAAACAGATGAGTTTGAAAACTGTTTCGAAGAGTGGAATCACATGATAGCAGCATATGAACAAGTGTGCTTGATACAGTTGATGTATGGAATGTTATGAGAGCTGTAGGAGCACCTACCGCATTAAAATGATCTTTTATAAAAAGAATGGAATCACAGATTTGATAGATGTATTAAAAGTATAATGGAGAGTGCTTTGAAGGTGGTAAGATTGTTTTATATAGAAATAAATAAATACATAGCTTTGGGGGATAGAGGAAATCCCAGTCCTTCTTGGGGTGCCCTTATTCTTTTGAATAATACTGACTACTGTGTGAAAAATGAGAAAACTACCATTCAGTGTTTCATTTGGTCTTTTGATTTGTGTAGTTATATTCTTTTTAGTGTTTAAACACTTACATTCTGTTTTATCATTATTTTGGGCATCTTTGTTATATATTCAAACAATAAATGATTTTGCATTCATTTATTGGTTTATTTTGATTATCTTTGATGTGGCTGTATTCTGTCATCAAACATTCTATTTCTCTGAAAAGGCTAAGGAGTTTCTCTTCTTGAACTTTTTTTTTCTTTTTGAATTTTTAATTTACTTCTTAATCTTTTTTTGCGTAATGACAACTTATTTGGTATAATAGAACGAAGAACTTTGTCAACTGTTTTATTTTAGCATCTATGCTGGCAAATGTAACACCAGATGAATGTTTATTTGTCTTTTAATGTTTCCATGTCTTTGCTTACTTGCCAAAACCAAGTTGATTGCCAGTGTGCCTATTCTGACTCATTGTGACCCCATATTTCTGTTTGTTTTAACTATTATTTATTCCTTGCATTTTTAAGACAAAATATTTTTAATCATTTTATTGGTGGCTCATAAATCGCTTTTCACAATACATAAATACATATATTGTGCCAAGTACCTTCACATGCCTGCTGTCATCATCATTCTCCAAATATCTGCTTTTCCACTTGAGACCCTGATATCAGTTTCTCATCCCATCCCCCATCCTTGCACCTCCCTCCCCCCTCTAACCCTTACTTTATAAATTATTATTGTTTTTCCATATCTTACACTGCCCGGTGTCTCCCCTCGCCCACTCCTCCAATGTCTGTCCTCCCGATAGGAGGGTATGTGTAGATTCTTGTCACTGACTCCCACTCTCTACCCCACCTTCCTTCCACTCATCCAGTAGCTCCACTCTTACTACTGGCTCCAAAGGGTTCATCTGTCCTGAGTTCCTCATATTTCCAGTTCTCATCTCTACCAGTGTACCTCCTTCAGTCCAGCTGGATTTGTAAAGTAGAGTCGGTACTTTGATAGTTAAGGGGAGGAAGCCTTCAGGAACTAGAGAAAAGTTTTATGCTTCATCGCCACCTCAGTGCACCTTGACTGACCTGTCTCCTCCCCACGACTCTTCTGTAAGAGGGTATCCAATTGTCTATAAGTGGGCCTTGGGGCCCCACCCTGTTCTCCCCCTCATTTGTAGTGATGTGATTCTTATTCTTTGATGCTTGATATCTGCTCCCTTCAACCCCTCGTGATCACATAGGATAGTGTGTTTCTTCCATGTGGGTATTGCTACTTTGGGGCTAGTTGTTCACCTTCAAGTCTTAAGAGTCCAGATACTTTATTGTTTGGTAGTTGGGTGCCATTGGATTCCTCTGCTCTGTCTTGCTCTGCTCCCTTTTGTAAGACAAAATATTTTAAGGGAAAAATAATTGATTGATAAAGCTTTTCCAGTTCATTGTTACTACTGTTCTTCTACTTTTAGTATACATCTCTCTTGGTTTTTATGGTTTCCTCATTATTAATTACTGAAGGAGCCCTGATATTGCAATAATTATGTGCTTGTCTGATAACCTAACGTCAACAGTTTAAAGCCATCAGTTGCTCTGCAGAAGAAAAGATCTGGTAATCTGTTCTCATCAAGTTTATAACCCATGAAGCTGTGGGGCAGTTCTGTTTCATCATGTAAGCTTGCTATAGGTCTTAGTCAGAAATTATTATTGACTTAGAGCAATTTTATTTTAATATACCTTAGTTGAAGCCCCACTTTTTAAAAAATCATTTTATTGGGGGCTCATACAACTCCCCTCACAATCCATGCATACATCAATTGTATGCATAATACATTTTCACACCTGTTGCCATCATCACTCCCAAAACATCCTCCTTCCACTTAGGCCTCCAGTAACAGCTTCCCATATTTCACCTCCCTCCCCCTCCCCCACGATCCCTTAAACCCCACTTCTTTTAGAGATTTACTGCCCATTTACAGCCTTTAAGAATTGTTTTCTATCTCACTGATGCTCTTTTCACTTCTGAGGGGAATTCTATTTTGCCCTCTTGTTTCCCTTTGGATGGTTTCTTTTGCTGTGTCTTCTAGTTCACTGATTCTTTCTTCTACAATATCTGACTAGATCCTAATCTCATCCAGTGTAGATATGTATTTTTCCCAATCTTTGGAAAGTGAATTTGGGTCTTTTTAGCTCCTTCCTGTTTGTTTATGCTGGAACATACATACTGTAGTAATAAGAACTGTTTTAATAGTCCCTACTGTGAATTTTATTTTTGTCAATTCTAGAACTCTTCTTTAGAATTTGTGTTTTCTTGTCTTGCTATTAGCTAAAGAATGTTTATTTCCATGCCAAATATTTTAAAATTAACTTTGTTGCATACTAGATATTTTTTTATTCCTGTAAATCTTCCTGTGCTTTCTTCTAAGGTGCATTTAAGTTACATAGGACACCTTTGATGCATTTAGGTCCTGCTTTTAGGTGGGTCCAGAATATAGGTAGTCCTTGGCAGGAAGCCTTAACCCAGTTGATTTTTGATCCTTAGGAACAATTGGCAATTTCAGATAGCTCTTTGTTGTGATAATCGGAGGGTTGCTGCTCAAGGTAGAGACCACTGATTCTACCTAAGTAAATGTCCTTCAGGAATATTAAAAAGATTCAAAAGTGACACTATCTGACAAATAATTACTTACTTTAAAAAATATCAGTGGTTGAGAACTCTGTTCTAAAGGTAAATATTCCCCACTGCATTATCAAAATTTTCTTGTTTCTCTGTAGTGCTCCATGAATTCGTTTTTCTCTTCCTAGTAGGTGGAAAAGGGGTCCAAGCGTCGTAGTGGATTATAGGCAGTGTTAGTACGAGTAGAATAGAGAAACAAATTCATAGACACGCATATGGACATAAGGGTAAAGTTTATATATAAGAGGATTAGGACATTGAGAAAGCATCCCAGCCCAGTACAGTTCAAAGTCATAAGTCCGATATTAGCCCACATGCCCGATACCAGTCTATAAAGTGTCCTTCCAACTCACCAAGTCACAGGCCAGTGGGTGTAGAGTCCTGGCGCTGGTGGGGGTCTCCCCATGGCTCCTCGCTTACAGGGCTCAGGGTCCATCAACAGCATCCAGTGGTAATAGCAGCAACTCAGTGCTAGCGGGGGTCTCCACATGGCTTCGAGGTCTGGCTCCATCAGGGAAAGGTCATGTGACTTCTCCTCCGGCTCCTTCAGCAACTTAGATGCTGCCATCTTGTCTTGCCTGCAGTTTGTCTTCTTGGAGACTAAATCTCAACAACAGGGGAGATAGCCTCTCATCTCCATGAGGGACATACTGCGAGATTTCCCAGAAGTCTCAGGAGAAAGCCATGCCCACACGGAGGCCTCATTTGCTACTCAAAGGCTATCTCCAGATTAACAGGCCAGACTCCACCCCTACATCCCAATCATGAAGTTGACACAAGCACATGACCGCCACATAGGCTATTTACTGAAAAGTCAGTGATTTGAAACCACCAGCAAAGCAGGAGAAGATGAAGCTTTCTACCCCTTAACGCATTAGTCTTGGAAACCCATAGGGGCATCTCTACTTGGTCCTCTAGGACTGCTGAGTCGGAATCAGATCAATGGCAGTGAGTTTAGAGTTTGGGGGATCTAGCAATAGCAAATCACCACCATTCCAAGCTATATGTGTACCCCAGGCTTTGTTCCCACTACTCATTTCCATCCTACATCGAGGTTACATAGTGGCTGTAATCCAGAAACTTACCGGTTTAAAGCCACCAGCCACTCCTCTGGAGTAAGACTGGGCTTTCTGTTCCCTTATGAAGAGGTACAGTCTCGGAAACCCAAAGTACAGTTCCACCCAGGTCTATAGTGTCGATGTGACTTGGCAACTTGATGGCAGTAAGTTATTTTGAGGAAGGTAAAATCTGTAAAAACCAGATCCTATGTAAAGCCTGTCAGATGAAGAAAATTCAAATAGTTTCCACTAAAACAAGCTGGAGAGATCTAGAAATATTCAGGTTCCAGCTTTTCTAAATTTGCCTGTACATTTGAATTGTTCTGCCCCTGATACTGAAGGGTCCGTAGTCTCAATGGGGGGATTTTATGGATTTCTAAGCTTTTTTTCTCTACAATTGTCTTGATATTTTGGCCTCTATTTGGTTTCCCTAGACTGTCAGATGTAGCTCCTGAAATCAGGGAGTCATTTGGTCTTAAATTCAATCCCAAATTCTTGTAATTCTACCGGAAAACTTTCTTAAAGACACAAGGTTCTGAGTTTCTCATTGTGTCCCATCTCTCTGATCCGGTGTCTTAAAATGATTGTTTGCATTCGTCACGTTACCTTCTGCTCACCCTTTGCTAAATCGTTGTCTCCTCACTACTAGGTTTCCTATATAATCTTTTGAGTCGCTCTTGCCAGTTTGCTTTCATATGATTAGTTCTTGTGGGTCCATGAAGACGCCAAGTCCATTTCGTTTTCCTTGTCATTCCTTTTTTTTTTTTTTTTAACCAGTCAGACCAATATTTAGGTCCAAAGGATAAATGAAATGTAGAGGTTTTTGTTTTGTTGTTTAGTTTTGACAGAAGCATGCTTTTTACAGTTCCACAGTCATCTCAACCAATGTAATCAAGTGTCTCCTTATGCCCTCCATGAATGTGGTTCTCTTTCTTTCCCAACCCCCCACACCCATTCAAGATCCACGTTTCCTTTCCATGTTCCTGCCTCTGTCCCTGGGCGTAGTCAGCAGAGTCCAGTCTTTTTATTTTATAAAAATAAATCATGTTTATTTTCCCTAATAATCATTGCTATTAAGTACTTATCTTTCTTAGATTGACTAAGTTTGCCCAGCATAATGTTCTTTATATAGTTTCCTAAAATAAGACACTGCTCAAAATAGACATTATTTACTACTTAAGCTAAACTATTGCCTGGTTTTCAGAAAACTTCAGAAAATCGTTTACAACTAGATTTAATAGACATGTACCACACGTCAACCAACAACAGCATTGTCTACATTCTGTCTCAGTATACAGTATCATTCTCCAGATAGATTACATGTTAGATGGCAACATAAGTCTCCATAATTTTTAAATTACTGAAATCATGTGTGGTATTTTTGCTGTCTAGAATTTCTAATACTTTTAATGGGAAAAAAATTCAGTTTTTAGTAGTCTATAAATTACTTATCAGCTTGTAAATTTGGGCTTAGTATAGGGAGAAATGTAATCTTTAGAGATTATAGAAATGTTGCTGAAATAATTTGAACCAAAGTTTTCTGTGACTATGACTTACTTTGTGTAAAATAGATCAACTGAACATATGCTCTTTTTTATTGTTTAAAAAATTAAGCACTGATTTCTTTTGTATTCTTTAGGAGTAAAGTCAATAAAGTATATATAGGTAATAAGCCAAAATAGATTCATATGGAATCATAGAAAACAAAAAAATGTCAAACGTGACCTTTAAAAGGGCACATCAGTACCAGAAATGCGATAAAGTTTCTCAATAAAATTTTCATAGGGCACCCATTGCTCCCCTGAAAGAATGAACACATGCTTTGTTGCGGTGTGGGAAAAGTTAACTCCTCTATTCTACTTTCCTGGCCTTTTCCCTCACCAATGAAGCTTTCAATTTTCTTAAAACCTTTTCCTAACAAGTCTATGACAATACCCTGTATTCTCTGTGCAGATTCCCCTTCCTTACTTAAAAAAACAACGAAAAAATCCATCATAACCTTCTGAGTTGGCCTCCCTGCCTTGAATATCACTGGCCAACATCACATAGGAAGCCACCCTTTTCAGGGGGGGGAGGTGCGCCTTGTATTTGAAGTCTCTCTAAAGAAACTAAGACAGGCGTATCACTGAGAGAACTTGTCTGAAACCATCTGCTAATCACAGAAACATACTTAAACACATTTGAGTGCATGAATTAACTGAAACCCTAGTGCCAATACTTTTTTTTATTTACCCTCATGTGTCTATAATAAAAGAAATTTCACTACAACTAACTCAAACAATTATGAGGACCCTTGGGAAATTTTAGGAAAAAAATCTGAATGTCTCATACAAGTATAATTTTCCTGAAGATAATTTAAAAATGGTAAATCAACAAGGAACTGCCAAAAATCCAAGCCAGATTCAGAAGAGAATGTGGAACTTGGAATACCATTGCTGGTTTCAGATGTATCTTGATTAAAAGCAGAGAATACCAGGAAATTGTTTACCTGTGTTTTATTGACTTTGAAAGTGCAGTTTATTACAGATAACAAACTATGCACAAAATTCTAATGAATAGAAATTCCAAAACATTTCATTGTGTACATGTGGAATCTGGACATAGGGTAAGAAGCCACCAGAACAAGGAAATACACAAAGTTTTAAAATTAGGAAAGGGGGGCTGAGCCTCGGTGGCATAGTGGTTGAGTGCAGGACTGTGGCCCAATGGCTTGGCAGTTCAAATCCAGCAGCAGCTCTCCAGGAGCAAGGCTGGGTAGCTCCCACGACCACCAGAGGGCAGTGATGCCCCAAAACAAAAATTAGGAAAGGTTGTGTATCAGGATTGTATCCTGTCACTGTACTTTAGTCTGCATTGTGAGCAAAGAATTCAATAAGCTAGACTATATAGAGACGATAAGCTTCAAGTTTGGAGAAAAGATCATTAGCAACCTACATCATGAAGATAGCTCAGCCTTCTTCACTGAAAGCAAAAAATATTTGAAGCAATTACTGATGACGATCAAAGACGGGGATCTTCAGTATGGATTACATGTTAACATAAAGAAAAAAAAAAGTTCTTGTAAGGTCAGACTTTCAAACCCACCACAGGCTCTACAGGAGAGAGATGAGGGAGTAACTCCCCTGAAGATACAAAGTCCCAGGAAATGTACCGAACAGTTTTGTATTCAGTAGGGTCAGGATTAGTTAGAATCAACACCGGGGCAATGGATTTAATTTTGGCTTTGCATTATTACTATGTTATTGACAGTTTATGGAACTGGAAAGAAGCAGTCCAATAAAGTAATAGAGTAACTCACCAACACCAACCTCTCCTTCCAAGTCGAGTTTCCCCTTCCCCGAAAAAAAACACCAGAACAAGGTTTATATGGGTGAAAAGGGGAAACAAGTCATAAAATGTTACATTTTCAAGTTAGCTATCTGCGGTATACTCTGCCTGAGGACAAAACTATTCACGTGTGTGGCTGATGGTCCAAGGTACAGAGTGGGTTAGAGATTTACTTCATTTGGGAATCTGCAAATGGATTTTGGGCTCTCACTGTCAACCCAAAGTCTTCTGCAAGCTGGGCGCTCAGAATTTAAGCTGTCATACAATTCTCCCCTCTCAAAATTATTGGGTCAAGTGGATTGCTGTGCTTCCATGTGGACTTAGCTGACCTCTCACTGAAATGGCTGCTTGTAAGCTTGTATTCTTTCTTACAACCAGACTTCATCTGTTTTCTCCACCACACTTTTTGAGCACCCTTATCTTCAGTGATCATAAAAATGGTTTTTAAGTTAGGGCTTATTAGTAATTTTTTAATGTTACTTTGATGGTCACTCCTAGGAAAATTTCAGAATGTCTTAGAAATAAGTGGTGATAGGAAAGATACGTTTTAAGAAAAAAATTTCTACAATTTACCAAACTCCTAGCCAAGCTTATTGCTGTGGAATTGATTCTGATTGCCTGCGACCCCACATGTGATAGAGAACACCTCCCTCATAGGGTTCTTACTGCTGTATTCGTACAGAGGCAGAGAGCAAAGTCTGTGGTGCCAATACTTAGGTATTTAAACCATCACCTCTCTTTTCTTGGCATTTTATTTAGTTGTTGTCGCAATTATACACAGCAAAATGCACACCAACTCAGCAATTTCTTTATTATTATTTTTAAATTTCTTCTCAGCAATTTCTACATGTACAATTTATTGACTTTGATTCTATTCTTGAAGTTGTGCAACCATTCTCATCCTCTTTTTGAATTGTTCCTCACAGCCCTCTGTAATTCCTATCTAATCATCCAAGTTATTGTTAATCCCTTTAATCCTTTTTTTCATAGTTCTTTTTTTCCTATTTGACTTTATTTCAGTTTTAGACATAGTTCTTAAATGAGCATAATACTCAAGTTAGACCTTTTATATAAGTTACGCTAAGCTCTTGTTTGATTTTAAGATAACTTCCCTGGGGTATATTTTATTTAAGGTATATAGATTATCTTAGGGCAAGAGATTTAGGGATTTATCTGACCTCTATGGCTCCAGAAAGTTTAGTATCAATGGAATTTTATGGTCTGTTCTGCAGTCCTCATCCATTTTGATTAATATTTTTCTATATAATCTTTCATCAAAATGATCACTAATGGTAGATGTACATCTTCCAGAACTTGTTGTAAAGGAGACACCCAAACTATTTGTTATTTTTTTCCTCAAAAAATATGCAGAATGTCCATAAGTAGAATGGATAAAGAAATTGGTACATACATGCAGTGGAATACTATACATCACTAAAAGACAATGTTGGAACCACGATGCACCTCATGATACGGATGGATCTGAAGAACAACATGCTGAATGATTTTAGCCAATCACAAAAGGATAAATACTTTATGAGGTCACTGTTAAAAGGGAAACCCAACCCAAGACTTTCATGCCAAAGAATACAGACATGGGAGTTTTGCCAAAGTGGGTAGGGAGGATGAAGTTATGGGGTGGGTGGCAGAAGAGTAATGGCGTCTGTGAAGCAGAGGATTGTATTGACATCTGGGAGAGGGGCAATCAAAACCAGGGAGGGCTAGACTATTGTGGAACTTGATTGGTAGTTTAGATTGAATGCAGGGTTGGGGAGCTGAAATGTCAACTGCCATCAAGTTAATTTAAAAATAAATACCATAGAGAATAGTGAATTAAACTGATGATTCACTCCAGTTAGAGTTAAAGAGTTTAATTGATTGAAAATTAATATAAATTGATAATTCACTATAGTTATAGAGGTTACATAACAAGGGAATCCATAAATTTGTGGATCAAAGTGATTAAAAGATAAAAAAATCAAACATAAAATCTTTTATTTCTCAACAGAGGCTACCCAGTTAGGTCAAGACAACTTTGTAAATTATTAATACTAGCCATCTGGTTCATCAGCCATTTAGTCCATCAGTAAATAGCTGAGGATCCTGTGAACTCAACCAGAGTAATGCTGTCTTTTTTTACATTATTAACTAAACAAATGGGTGCCCTTTAAATGTTTTATTTAGTTTTGGAAACAAAAAGAAGTCAGAAGGGGCTCAATCAGGACTTAAAAGGTGGATGCATGAGGACTTCTCTTTGTAATTCTCATAAAAGTGACCTTGTTTGATGTTAGGAATGAGCAGACGCTTTCCTTTGGGGTTCTGGTGAAGCTTCCCTTTATGTTTCTCTGCTAAAGCAAGCTTTCTCAAAACATTCTCCTAATAAGCAGATGTTATCATTCTTTTTCTCTTCAGAGCAAAGTATGTCTGACCTTTGCTCTTGACCAGTTGCTTTTGCTTTGACTTACACTTCTTAATAGCCATGCTTTGATTGTATTTTGTCTTCAGGATTATACTGGGAAAGTTATATTTCATCGCCTGCTAGAATTCTTTAAAAAAATATGCTTCAGAATCTTGATTCTGCTTGTTTGGAGAGTTTCGTTGTGAACTCTTCCCTTGTCTTCAGCTGATCTTGTTGCGACTGTTTGGAACCAATGAGGAGAAAGGTGCTCGACTTTGATTTCTCAGGCGGAATCGTGGAAGCCGAACCAGTTTATATGTCTAGGGAGCTGTCTATAGTGTTGGCTAGTGTTTCTGCTGTTCGTTATCAACCCTACTTAATGATAGCATGATCAAAATTATTTCCTTGAAAATTGATGGTGATGTTTTATCACAGTAGAATTCATTATCAACACTGCTTAGCCCCTTCTTAAAATGAATTCTCTATTTTTAAACTTCAGCTTCTTTGGGGCATTGTCCCATAAATTTTTCATAAATCACCCATGAGTTCATGTCTCTTAGGTGTTTCTTCTTTCTTCATTTTTAACAGCATCCATGTGCTGTGATACAGACTCCTTCAAACTGGTGTGTTATCCTTATTGCCTCGAAGTAGATCCTGGGGAGGCACCTTATGTCAAATTCCTATGAGTTTATTTTGGTGACCAAAAAAAGGGAACATTTGCGCATGGGTTTTCTTTTTTTTTTTTTAATGGGTTTTCTATATATCCATTTCCCATACATCTTTGTGGAGACCCCTGATATTAGAAGGTATTCTATTCTGTATTTCTAAAACATTTCATATTCAGGATATATATTTCCATTGTTATTTCAAGCAAGAATTGTAATATCAACTAAGAATTGTTTTTCACAAAAGTATATTAAAGTACTGAAACAGATCTTAATAATGAAATTATATGGGTTATTGACAGCTAGATTGCCTCTTAGAAACTAAGATAGTGTGACTCCTCCTCTCAGTACAGTACTGAGAAAAGGACATCATGTTTGAGAATGTAGAGGGTTGTTGTAAAAGAATGCACACAAAGAAATGGGTTGTCAAACTGCCTACAAAAATAGGCGCAGACGTAGGGTAATGATTGTAAGGATGGAATATGATGGGGCAACCTTTCTCCTGTTTACATAGTAGGGGTGCTATGAATCTTCAGTATCCAACAACAGAAACAGTGCCAGCAATGTTCAGTGTTCTTTTCATTAAAATATTTTCATTCGTTTGCTCTATTTTGTTTTGCTCTTAGAAATGAGTATAACTGACTTGTAAAAGATTACATCCTCGGGGCTGAGCCCCAGTGGCGTAGTGGTTGTGCGCGGGACTGCGGCCCACTGGGATGGAGGTTCGATTCCAGCTCCCAGGAGCAAAGGCTGGGCCTCCTACCCACCACCAGGGCAGTGATGCCTGAAAAAAAAAAAATAAATAAATAAAAAAGATTACATCCTCTTAAATATTTCCTAGTATCACTTCTGTTTCCTCCTGTCAACGTGCTTTTAGGCTATTTTAGAGTAGTGTAGTACTTTCACTATGTCAGGGAGCTACATTAGGACTACATTTTGTGGGAAGTTTGTTATACAGTATGTAATCATTGGTAAATATTAGAATGGCCCATGGACGTGTTAGTTTTATAGACGTATCTATAATACTTAGTATCCTTTTTGAGTATATTAAATTATCATATCCTGACAGCAATCTTGAAACATGCCAGTTTTACAAAGCCATATAAGAACTAAAGCATGGATCAGTGAGCCATCTTAATTTCCATAACTATCATTACTGTGGGTGGTAGAATTTTTAAAGCATGGAGAATACCAATAAATCCAAAGGAAACCTTATAGAATCTTTACCTTGTCTCTAGGTTTCTAATCATGAAGCCTAATTCTTTTCATTCTCACTTGTATCATATAAAAAGTAAAGATGAGCATCTCTTTTTTCACATAGGTTAAAAATATTTATTCAGTAGTATATCAAAACAATTTTGAATTACTATTTTCTTAGGTTTTAATGTTCATGTTTTGAATGAACACTTCATTCTGCCTTGCCACAACATATTTACATATACAAATTATTTTTCCCTTAAGTAGAAAAGAACCATCTGACAGCACCATGAGTTAATTTGCTTTTTAAAATCGAAGCAAACTGTTCTTTGTTTTGTGTGTTTGGGGCTATTTCATAGAGACAGAATCTGTCAAGCAACATCTGAGGGGTATTGGCCTTTTGTACCCTTTCCCAAATAAACTTAAACAAAAACCTGTCGACCTCAGAATAAAATTGTCTTTGTAAATTCTCACCTGCAAATTATTGATAATAGAAATAGCACCTTTTAAATCTTTATGTTCCCTTCCCCCCAACACAGCTTTTAGATTGTAGATAAACTTCTCAGCTCAGTAATTAACTGAGCTCAGTCGTTGTAGCCCGTATCATGTGATTTTTTTTTCCAGTGGAATACATTATTAGAGCACTTACCCAGCCAGTCTAGCTGCAGCAGCCCAGGCGGCAACAGCAGTGCCATTTTTCACAAAGAAAATGTTGAACAGGAGCCAAATGTTTGGTGGCAGTCTGTTGCTAGGAAATCAAGGTCCTGAGGCGATTAATGACAAAGCAAGCAATAACAAGAAGGCAGAATTACAGATTTAAAAGAGAAAAAAGTGGTTTGTGTTATAATTACCCAAAGAAATCCGCACTCATTAAATTGGCTGTTTTTATGATTGACTTTAATTGGAGGTTAGCTCAGATATTTAGCTCCTTTCCCACCCCTTTAAACACACACAGGCACATAATCTGTAGAACTGCAGACTTGTTTTTCTAAGCATTGAGAGGAGCTTGCCCTGTAATTTGATCCCCACTGACAGATGCATTTTGTATGCTGCCATTTTGAATTAACCTATTGTAGAACAATTTTCTTCAGCCCTGTTGAATAAAACATCTAGTCTGATTACCTCCGATGGATTTGATAGAGTAAAAGAATGTACTTCTTATTGAAGTAAATTGTTTGCATGGACTCTACTGATTTTGAACTCTGCCAATAAGCACAATCATTTGAAATAAATTTTCAAAGAAATTTGTGAGGAGAACATAATGAAAGTCACCCTTTTATAGTTTAATATTTGGGCACCTGTATTAAAAAATCAAAATAATATTATTCTTACAAGCCTGTGAATATTTTAGTAAGATTGTCACATGAGCTTAGGAAGAAATTCTGAACCCTCATTCAGGCTGCTGATATTTTTGGAATAGGAACTTATATTTAAGCGACCACCCAGACTGTCTCTACCAATAGTATTTTAATTTACAGCACTTAATGCAAATCAAAGCACCCTGCTGAAAAATATTAATGCATAAATCATTTAACTTAAATGATTTTGAGATTATGTTTCACTCAATTTTGTTAAAAAAAAGAATTACTTTTCATAATCTAGGGTTTAATAAAGTAATATTACCAGAAAAGCATCAATCTGGCTTTCAGATGCAATACCAGAGAACACATCATAGTTTATTTACCCATTAGAAGCCTAAGAATAAACTTAGATGATACCGCTGCTCTCCAGATTTCTAATCAAACCTTGGAACAAAGGAACTAAGCACATTCTCTCTGACAATACACAAACTGCTAATCAGATGCCATTGCCAAGCTGTCTGCTTTGTTAAACGCTTAGCTTCCTAGAGGCAGGAAGACAGCTGCTATGAGTATGATGAGATTTGGTAGTTCAATCTATTTTTGGTACCCATGGGCTATCAAGATACTGTTAATTTAGACCACCCCAATTGATATGCTTTAGGAAAAATTTTTAAGTGTTTGTAATTAAAATAATAAAACATCATTATTATATTGCAGGCCTTCTGTAAGTTTTACATTTGGCAGATACCTACTGAGATAACCCCAGTATGTAATTCACAATGATGTAGTGGCTATAATTGCTTTTTTTTGAAAAAAAGGAACTCTAGGAGGCAAGCGCCACCATTAGAAGAGTTTTGAAATCTTCTGCTTCATTTAAATCTGCTCCTTTCACAAAATTGCTTACCTATAATTGACTCTGTCAGCCATAAGTCTTTTTTTTTTTAGCCATAAGTCTTAAGATAGTACTTGAATATTATTTTTTAAAAGAATAAGTTACCAACCTAGCTAGGACCAGCAGGGGGAGGCAGTTAAAAACTTAGACATCTTTAGCTGATGAGGATAATATCAAGAAGTAAAATTTCCTGTTCATACCTATATCTTTAATTATCTCCCCCAGATGACACTGCCTTTGGGGATGTGATTCTCAAATTGTACGTGAAGTCTGTACAGGCATAACACTATTTATATGGAAATTAAAATAGAATCTTACATATTTCAGTGATTTTTTTTTTAACATGGGGGAGAATGCAAAAAAGCCACCTGAAGATTCTTGTCTTTCTGTTTGAGCAGCTACCCTTCTGGAATGGAATGCTTTAGATCTCTGAAGGTATACAACTGTCATAGCACATCTATAAAGAGCAGATAATCACACAACTGATTTAGAAGTTGAATAACCTTTAACTTGATTTCCTAGTTTATTATTGGCGTAGTGACTGTAAGCCTTTTTAGATTTCTCTAGTAAACAATTGAAAATTCAGTCCCTAACATTTGTGTGAGCAATGCTTGGAGAATATTTTATAAATACATTAAGTGCTTCAAACTAACTGAAGTCTCTTGACCATGAAGAGTATCAAAGTCATTCCCATGATTTTATGTGTTACAGAATAACGTGAAACAGCTAAATAGGTGTCTTTTCTTTAGCCTAGAATTCCAAATTGATAAATTACAAGTTCTCAACTAATAACCTTTAATTATAAATTCTATAACTATGCAGTCTACTATCTAGAATAAGGAATTTTAATTTTTATAATCTGATTTTTAGAGTCATTTGTAATTTTAAAACTACAAATGATAGGGAGGAATGTAGATGAGGACAAAATTGATATGTGGGCACTTTTTAAGGTGACAAATCTGTTTTGTATTCTACTGGGTGATACATAACAGTTTACATCTGTGTTAAAGCCCATAGAGTAGGATATCTTATAAATATATTTTTTTCATGATGAAGAACCCAGGATATGTTGACTGTGACAAACTGTATTACAAACATATAACATAATCTCATTGAAAAGGTGAGGTGGGCGTGAAAGGATTTGACCATCTAAATTGGTCAAATAAACCATCTAAATTGGTGTCCAGATCAGAAAAACATCATCAACAACAAAAATTTAGTATAAAAACTGGGGTAATCTGAATAAAGTTTAGTATAGCACAAAGTAATGCAGCAATGTTGGTTTCTTAATTTTCATAAATGTACTAGTAATGTAAGATGTTAATATTAAGGGAAACGGGATAAGGGTTATATATGGTAACGCTCTTGAATGCATTTGTAATTTTGTTTAAAGCTAAAGCTATTCCCAAAGAACAACTTCATTTAAAAACAAAACAGAAAAGAATACCTGTGTGCATACCACTTTTTTTTTTTACCAATTTTCTTTTTTTAACCACTTTTCTTAAGAAATAAAATGTTACCAGTATTTAAATATTTGTGCCCCTGGTGATCCATACCTCTCTCTATTCCCTCATTCATGATTCTGACTCATAAGGACCCTATAGGACAGGGTAGAAAACCTTATCTTTCTCTCACAGAGTAACTGATGACTTCAAACCACTGACCTTGTGGTTAACAGCCCAATGCATAACCACTTCGCCAGCACAATTCCCTTCTTCCTCAATGCTATGGAGTCAATCCCTACCTACATCTCTATACAGTATCTCTGGAGGGGAGGGGAAAACATGTGAACTTTCAATTGTAACTCTTTACTGGAGTCGAAAGTCCTGTCTTTCTTCTGTGGAGCAGTTGGTAGTTTCGAACCACTGACTACAGTTCACACAGCCCAAAGTGGTGAACTGCACCAGGGCTCTCAGGGAGCCGTTATCCTGAATTTTTGTTTTGTTTTTTTTGTTTTTTTTTTGGGCATCACTGCCCTGGTGGTGGGAGTAGGAGGCCCAGCCTTTGCTCCTGGGAGCCGGAATTGAACCTCCATCCCAGTGGGCCGCAGTCCCGCGCACAACCACTACGCCACCAGGGCTCAGCTATCCTGAATTTTTTTTTTTTTTTTATTTTAGGCATCACTGCCCTCCAGTGGTGGGAGTAGGAGGCCCAGCCTTTGCTCCTGGGAGCCGGAATTGAACCTCCAGTGGGCCGCAGTCCCGCGCACAACCACTACGCCACCGGGGCTCAGCCCTCAGCTATCCTGAATTTTATGATGATCATTTTGGTGCTTTTCTATACAACTTTATCACATAGGTATTCATAGTCATCCTTTCATATCTCAACTTACATATTTTACTTTTGTCTTCCATGTGGTATACTTTCTTCATGCCTGTTTCTTTCTAGAAGTTTTATTTGTTCCTTTTGGATTGATTGTTTGATCATTTTAATCTGTTCTCATATTTATTATCTTTTTTTAATATATTGAGCTCATCTCTTTTATACCTAAGCTGATATTTAAAATTTTTGAAGTTCTAAATTTGCATTGTTTGTAACTCAAGCTGCCGTATTTTCTTGTGTATTAGCTCATGTTCCTGATTTGTGGCAATTTTTGCAGCTGAGAAAAAAGTATTGTCACTAAAGAAAATTTCCATTTGTATCTTTCACATGACACCTGGGGCAGTTGTCAATCTGGGAATGCATTCAAGTAAATTTTGACTTTGCATTTTTTTTCTTTGTTTTTTTTTTGTTTGTTTGTTTTTTGGGCATCACTGCTCTCCGGTGGTGGGAGTAGGAGGCCCAGCCCCACTGCTGGAATTGAACCTCCATCCCAGTGGGCCGCAGTCCTGCGCACAACCACTACGCCACCGGGGCACAGCCCTTGACTTTGCATTTTATGGGCTATAAAGACTGTGAATTCAAGACCCCCTCGCTCTCATGAGGGTGGGCATGTGGTTAAATTATCGGGGGCATTATTTTTAGCTCTACCCACTTCAAGTTTGCACGGGAAAATTTTTCTTGTTGAGTTTTTGGATTTAGACTAGTCCTAATTTCCCTTAGTCTTAAACTAAGCATCTGTAAGGTCGCATTGTTATGTGGTCTTCTTCAGTTACAGTTATCATCTTTGCTATAGCTAAACCTTGGGGTTCTGTAGTGTGCTGACAAATTCTTGAGAACCGGTTCTCCAGGGGAAGGAGAAAGTTCTAATAATAGTTCTAAAGTTCTAAATTCAACAATTTAATACAATAGTTGATTTCACAGAGACGTCATAAAGTCACCTAACACAAAAAAACAAGGTGGTGCTTCTGAAACATAAGGACATGACCCTAAGACCCCACAAAGTGCTCTGAACTAGGGAAACTGAAGTCCTCCTGCTCAAGGATTTGGAACATGCCAAAATAAAAGATGGTTGGGTGTTTGCTTAGGTCTCAGAATGTCCATTTCTACATATAAGAATTTAGTGCCAATCCAGAAACACATTTTTAGAAGATTCTTTATTTTCTCTATTTTTAACTTAATTTCTTGTTATTGTTTTCAGCGGAAAGTCTGTGTTGGTCTACCTCGTCCCCTTTACTCCCAGAAACAGAAATCTTCTTTATTTTAACACTATTGTAAAAATAATGTGTGAGCAAGATATTAAAATATAGGGAAGAATTTTTAAATCATCTGTAACTGTCACACATCTAATTTATGTTAATACATGTTAGTCTATTTGACTTTATGTAATTTCCATCCTATTTTCTCTAATATGTTTTAATAATTTTTTAAAATCACTTTATTGGGAGGTCTTACAGATATTATAACATTCCATAGTTCCATCACATCAAGCAGTATTGTACAATCAGCTTCAAAACAATTTTCTTTTATAAATCATTTTATTGGGGGCTCATACAACTCCTATCACAATCAATACATACATCAATTGTATGCAGACCACATTTGCACACGTGTTGCCATCATCTTTCTCAAAACATCCTCCTTCAACCTAGGCCCCTGGTACCAGCTCCCCATATTTCCCCTCCCTATGTTTTAATAATTTTAATGAATATTTACTGATATTAAATTAATCCCCTATAAATTATGTATGAGGTTAAAAATTAAAATCTGTCCATATAGGAATTAGGAATATTTCGTATAATCCATTAGTTATTGACATTTAAAGTTAAGAATAATCATTGGCGCATTATTAATAATTGTAAAATATTAGGCAGATGTAAATAACCAATAATCACCCCTGTTACTGTTGTTGTTTGTTGTTAGTTTCCCTTATATGACTCTAACTGAGACCCCATACGTGCAGAGTAAAGTTTTCTGTGCGCTTTTGGAAGCAGATTTCCAGGCTAGTCTGCCATAGTGCCTTTAATCGAAACCAGACTTACTGCCACGGAGCTGACTCGGCGTGACGCTAAGGAACAACGCAAAGCTGCCCCTTCAGTTTTCCAACGCCGTAACTCTTTATGGCAGTGGAAAGGCTTGTCCCTCTCCCTCGTCGGAGGACCTGGTGGTTTCTGACAGTTGACCTTGTGATTAGCTGCCCAATTCTTTACCCACTATGCCACCAAACTTTTAGCCTTTCAGCTTGTGGTTGCATGTTTACCCATTGGCGCCATGCAGGGACTCACAACTTGTGATACGTAGATATGATGGGGCACTATACAGCTTTTAACACACTAGAGTACTTTGGAGTTGCTTTTCGGTTTTGATTTTGTTTTGTTTTTGTTAAATAAACAGCCTATAGAGTGATCCCCAGAAACTAGTACATGAAAAGAAAAGCACATGTTAGCATAACCTTTTTTTCTGTAAGAAAAGGGGATATTAAACATGCAGGAAGAAGAAAGCAGAAAACAATAAGATTGATGACCTAGAAAAGGTAGAGAGGAAAGAGGTGTGAAGAACACAGAAAGGAGTAATACTTCTTGGAGGATATATTTTTAGTGTAATTTTGAGTTGTGAAAACCTGCTAATATCTGCATATTCAAAATGTATAATAAAAATGTTAAAGTGAGATTTTGGCACCTAAAACTACATGCCAACTAAAATAAATTATTTTTCAACAGTCAAATTAATTCTATAACCAGGAACTCCCCTGGGTGACACAGAGAGTTAAATACTTCGCTCCTTATGAACCAAGAAATGGCAGTTTGACCCACCCAAAGGCACCTTGATATACTTATGAAGAACTGATGTTATACTTTCAAAAGGTCGTAGTTATGAAAACCCAATGGATACTAGTCTACTCTGCAAAAAAACAAAATAATGAAACATGCTAAAGGAGGGTAAAAAAGTAAAGGAGGTGGACAGGAATAATCCAGAAACACGATGACCGTAAGCGTGATCAGTATCACATCTAGTTTGCCTGCAACAAGATATCCCAATTCCATGAATAAAATTTCTATAACTTTTCCATCTTGAACTATTCAAGTTCAGATTAGTCTTTCACTTAACTGTGCCCATTTTTTAATTCACAGAAAAGATGCTTAGATATGTTTGCAGATGTCTTCTCTTTTTTAGTTGAGTGATTTTATTACTATAATTCCTATCTAAAGTAGGAATAGGAAAGAAAGCATCCATTGGGCTGAGCCCTAGTGGCGTAAGTGGTTGAGTGCGGGACTGCAGCCTGCGGCCTTGGTGGTTCAAATCCAATGGCGGCTCTCAGGAGCAGCACTGGGTAGCTCCCACGACCACCAGAGGCAGTGATGCCCCCCCCCCCAAAAAAAAATACATCCATCAATTCTTTCAGTCAGGTTAGGTGTAATATTTTGAGTTAAGAAAGGTTTATGAGTATGATATTAAATAATAGGATGAGGAAATATCTTAGTATGGAGGACATTTTTGTGGTATACTGTGATAAATAGAGAAGAAAGAAGTTTGCTTGGTGGCGATCTGAAATCCAGAGCTTCAAAAGTGTTTTTAGCAGCACAATGAAAGCAAATATATTTCTCAGCCACATTCATTTATTTGTCCAACAAATATTTGTCAAGTGACAAAATAGTTTAACTTTCACAAACAGAGCTGTGAAGAAGGATATGTGCTAAAGTAGATGACAGTAGAGAGCAATGACAACCATTGACCTGAAGAATTGTTAATGATGGATGATACATTATGCTTTTTCTTGCAATGTGCTGTTTTCAGATTTCCACATATGTAAATTAAGTGGTTTTATGAAGTATAGGTCTTATTACTGTGATCAGTTTCTACAAATGAAACAGAAGCACAGAGAGGTTGATTAGCTTGCCCGAAGTTTCACAGCTGTAAATAGCAGAGCCAGGATATGAATCTATTCTGTTGATTCTTACATCCAAGTTTTAAAAAATTGTAAGTAGTTTGGAGAATGATGATGGCAGCGGATGTGCAAGGGTGCTTGCCACAGTATGTTAATGTATTGGAAAAACGATGTACAAGCCCCTAATAAAATGATTTTTAATTAAACAAAAAAATGTAAATTAACTTTATTTTCAGATAATTGGAGATTTATAAACAGTTGTAAGAAATAACACATTGAGACCTTGTGTAATTTTTACCCAGTTACTGCCACTGATAGCAACTTCCCAAACTATATACAATATCATAGATAGCATAGTTGATATTGATACAGTCAAGATACCAAACATTTTCATCACTATATGGATCAGTGGTTGATTGATTGCCCTTTATACCCACATCCACTTTCTTCTTTACCAATTTTTCACTCAAACAATGGCATCCATAGATCTGGCCTTTATTTTCGTATTTTTGTTATTTCATAAATATCATAGAAACAAGCATACAGTGTGCTACTGTGCAGTTTAGACTTTTTAATCAGTATAACCCTCTGTAGTTTCAACAGGTTGTTACATATATCAGTAGTTTGTTCCTTTGTTTGTACTATACCATAGTTTGTGCTACAGTTTAACAAGTCACTCATTGAAAAACATCTGTTGTTTTACTAATGGATATAGGTGCTATAGATATTTATACACAAGAGTTTTTTGTTATAACAAAACATTTCAAATGACAAAAATTTTAGTATCATGTATAGTATCTTAAGATTACTTTAAATGGTAACTTCCTTTATAGTACTTTGATGTCTACAAGACATGAACTAAAAAATCTAATACTGTGGAAAATGAAGACTATTTAAATTGAATGGGGTGACGGAAGGAGGATCTATGGTTTTCCCATGTGATTAATTGCTATAACACTGTCTTTCGGACAGCTGAGTTTCATATTTTCTTTAAACATCATTAGGTGCTAGCACTTTCAGGACACCCTTGATGGTGTATGGATTCTGACATATTTTTGGCACTGATACAGCTCTTGTGTCCATCACTACATTAGAGCTATTAACTCCATTCATATTAATTTTTTGCACAAAGGTGGGTGCTTCTGAGTATTTAGGTCCACATTCTTTTTTAGGTTAGCTATCTGGTTTTCATAAGTCATCCAAGCCCATTGGTGTTTGCTATCTTGCGTCACTGCCCTATACTCAAGCTGGTATGTCAGCATTAGTTTTCATTTCTCTGGGCTGATGCCAAGCTCTTAAACCACATGTTCTACATTCTCACAATGATTTTAAAAAGAATGACTTCCTGGTAAGTTGATATTGAGAAGAGGTCTAAAGAAATGAGGGAGAAAGTCATATAACTACTTAGTAAAAAAATGCTTCAAGCGAAGAGAACAAATCCAAAGGCTTGGAGGTGGGATTATGCCTGGAATGCTTGAGACACAGAAAAGAGGACAACGAGACACATAGCCAGAGAGGGAAATAGATGAAGTCTGAAAGGCAACTGCGAACCAAATTGGTAGGGCATCTAGAACTTAGCCATGTTTCCCACAGTGAAGCTGGGATTTGGGGAGATGTTTGAGTACAGAAGTGAAATATTCTGAATTATTTTTTAATCACCGTGGCTCTACTACAGAAAGCAAATCCTAGTTGGGCAAGAGTTGAAGCAAGGCCAACAATTAGGAATGCTGCCTGTCATTTACGTGAGAGATAAGGGTGACTTACACAGGCGAATTAGGTTCTTTTTTTTTGGGGGGGGGGAGGTACGGGGCGGGGCATCACTGCTCTCCGGTGGTGGGAGTAAGAGGCCCAGCCCATCTGCTGGAATTGAACCTCCGTCCCAGTTGGCCACAGTCCAGCGCACAACCACTACGCCACCGGGGCTCAGCTCCTAGGTTTTATATATATATATATATATCACAAAGTTTTTGTTTATCGATTGTTGGATACAAAGTAATGGGGAGGTGCATGGATGACTCGGTATACTAAATTCAGAAGAATGATAGTTGTGGTAGGAAATATAATTTTCACAGGGTTCCAAATGTTTCCATTTGGATAATGTACTGCATAATCTCTTATAGCAGACTTGAATTGGAAGTTAAATATTTTTTCATTAGGGAACATAGAATCAGAATAAGTGCATTTGAATAAATTAGTCTTTCAAAGCATCTGAATAAGATATATGTATCAGTTGGAACCATAAGCCAATAAAAATCCACTATTAGTGTCAACATCTGCCTTTTTCCTTCCTTCAGAACTAAGAAAACTGACAGCACAGCCATTCCCAATATAATCCTAGATTTGTTAATATATTTTAAGTTATTGTGTTTATGGTTGATTGGAAGCATTATAGAAACCCTCTAAACAAACCCAAATACCTTACAGGATTGGTTTGCTAGGTTAAAGGGCTTGGGAACATAGTCTTGTGAGGTAGCTCAGTCGATTGGTATAACATCCAGTTTGGTAACTCGTGTCTGGCGTCTTCAAAACTTGGAAGTGACCATGTAAGATATGACTATTGGTTGCTTCCTTTCTGGATCAAAAGAAAATGGAGGGAACCAAAGACTAGTTTACAAGACAGAGACTAGCAAAATTAGATAGTGCCTGGCTACCCCTACCAACCTTTCTGACCATGGACATAATAGAAGATCCTGAATATAATGGGAAGGCAAATGTAAGAAAACTCAAAATCCTGAAACCGACCAATGTTAATGGACTGAGTGACCATAGCAACCTCCTAAAATTATTGCCCCAAGATAACCTTTTAACTTGGCACTCGATTGCTGCCAAAGTTACTCTTGCAGACTACCTGAAGATAGTGACGAGTCAGCAAAATAAACAGTAATACCTGTGAGAACTGTGCTCCCTTAAACACCTCTATGAATGAAACTGAATTTACCCACAAATGAGGCTGTGAAGACAGGGAAGAGTAGGGGAGCTAGATTAAAGAACACAATAGAGAGAATTAAAAGCATGAGAATGCTAACACTTTGTGTAGCCAGTCTCATGAAACAGTTTGTCTAAAATTGTTAAATGGGAATCTAATTTGCTATGTAATCTTGCATTGAAAACAAAATTAAAATATTTGGTAAAAAACAGTATATATTTTCATTTTTTTTTCTGGGATGCCTCCCGTTTCATTTTTTAATTGACCACAGTGATCAAGATTTTTTTTCTCTCATTTGGGTCAATTTACTGAGATTATTATTATTATATCTTAGATTAAGGTTAAATACTTTCCTCAGAATTTTTGACAATAGATTCTTCTCTCTCTTTTTTTTTTTTTACATCATTTTATTGGGGGCTCTTCCAATTCTTATTATGATCCATGCATATTGTATACAGTCCACAATTGCACATTTGTTGCCATCATCATTCTCAAAACATCCTCCTTCCATTAGGCCCCTAGTATCAGCTTCCCATATTTCCCCTCACTCCCCACTCCTCCTTCCCCATGAAACTTTAATAAATTACAAATTATCATTATTTTGTCATATCGTACACTATCTGATGTGTCCCTTCACCCACTTCCCTGTTGTCCGTACCCCAGGGAGGAGGATATATGTAGATCCCTGTAATTGGTTCCCCCTTTCTACTCGATCTTCCTGGTATCACCACTCTTACCACTGGTCCTGAAGGGATCATCTGTCCTGAATACCCCCTGTTTCCTGCTCCTATATGTACCTGTGTACATCTCCTGGTCTAACTGGATTTGTAAGGTAAATTTGTGATCATAATAGTGGGTGGGAGGAAGTATTTAAGTACTAGAGGAAAGTTGCATATTTCATTGTTTCTACACTATACTTTGGCTCGTCTCTTCCCTGCAAACCCCTCTATAAGGCGATATTGCTTCACCAATTGATGGGCTTTGGGTCCCCAATCAGTGTTCCTCCTCATTTATAATGATACAGTTTTTAGTTCTTTGGTGCCAGATACCTGATCCCTTTGGCACCTCGTGGTCACACAGGCTGGCGTGCTCGTTTACGTTCAAGCCTTTAAGACCCCAGATGGTAGCCGGGCACCATCAGCTTTCTTCAGCACTTTTGCTTATGTACACATTTATTTGTCTTCAGCGATCATATGAGGAAGGTGGGCACGCAGTGTTATGACTATTAGTTCTTTGAAGCCTGATAACTTATCCCTTTGACACCTCGTGGTCACACAAGCTACTTCCTTGTGGAAGACAGTAGATTCTTAATGCTTTCAAGACTAAATTATTTAGTTTTTAGAATTTTTTGTTGATTGTGTTTTCAATAATGGAAGGCAATCAAAGGAAAATACTTTCTGAGATAATATGATTTTTGATACAATTATCTGAACCACATATTTGTCTCAACTGGATTCAGGTGGTTGGAGTGTCAGACAGGCTCTCACCAGGCAGTAGCATTCGACCACTGCCAAAGTGACTCTTGCCTTGTACTTCATCACTATCAGATAGTAGAGTTTTTAACCATCGTCATAAATATGAGATGTTAGCTAAGAAGCTCGTCAATAAATGAGGGGAAAAGATATATATTTTTGTGGTTGTACACTTTGAGAGCCAGTACCATATCATTCACAAGCATCTTCTTTTGTTTATATTATTTCTAATGTCTTAAGGTGTGAAAAATAGGATCTAGATAGTTAAAATCTTTTGGGGGGGAGTCACATCAATTGAGAACCAGATATTTAGGCATTTGTCTACTATGGAAACCCGTCTTTTTCCTGGAGCACTCTATGTTGCATTCCTGAGGTTTCCTGTCCTTAAGTGTAAAGTTTTATTGTGCAAATAGGTCTTATATTTTTCTTTCTTTCCAAACCCATTTTACTGAGAGCTAATACAGATAACTTGTCATTCTGTAGTTCAGTCACATCAAGCAGTTTTATATAATTACTACCACAGTCCATTTTAAAACACTTTCATCCTTCTTGAACTCCTTGATATCAGACTCCCTTTATCTTCCTCCCCCCATTCCTCTGTCTCCCCAGGAGGCCTTATTCTAGTAGCTGTCTCTGTAGGGTCATCTATCCTAGTTCTGTAGTTGGAAATTCCTTTTTTACTCCTTTTGTTAGTAAGCAGCTTAGTGCCTAGCCCCTGACACTCCTTTCCTTTGACTCTTTAAAGCAAGAACAGTCCATTATTAACATAGAATCATTGTATGGATGACAAAGTTATAAAAATGTTTATATTATTCAACATTGTATACAATGGCATAATCTCACATAATGAAAAATATACATGCACACCAGATTTTAGAGTAGTCGTGATGAAAGTCTACTTCCATACTTTTGTAATTTAAAACATTCAGTAACAGTTTAAATTTTTAAGCATATATAAATGTTTAAAAAGTACAAGGGTTTTTTCCTTGCCTCTAACGCTTACCAGAAAAGTTTTCTAAAATGCTGAGAATAGACTGAAGATTCTGCTGAGGACTGTGGATACTTATCTGCCTAATTGAGCCATCATTTGTAGACATAAAGAAAACCATGTGACCTGCTTTAATACATTTCTCAGAAACAGCAGGAGGCTAGAATGTAGTTCATCCAAGAGTAACACAGTAGCAATATTATTAAACATGTGAAAATAGCTTTGATTATTAAATGCTTTTAGCATAGAATAGTAATGTGAAGACATATAATCATGTAAGCAGTATAGGGACTGAATTTATTTCCAAAATGATTTTGAATCCATATATTTAATCATTTGTCAGTCATTCAGTAACCCATTGTTGATTACAATTGCTAATTATATTAAAAGAATTGCTCACTTTGCAAAATTGGTTTGCATGACATTAGTAATAGTAATAGACAATGTAGTAGTACTACTAGTAAAATAGTGTAATAGATAATAGTAAAGTTTGAAATCAGTGCCAAGTCATGGAGAACTTTAGCAATCAAGTGCTATCAAAAGTTACTCAGGGGGCTGAGCCCCGGTGGCATAGTGGTTGTGCACGGGACTGCGATCCCAGGACTGCGGCCTGCTGGGACGGAGGTTCAATTCCAGCAGTGGGGCTGGGCCTCCTACTCCCACCACTGGAGAGTAGTGATGCCAAAAAAAAAAAAAAGTTACTCAGTAGTCAGGAAAACTCTGAAATCATAATTGTGCTGATACACTTACCTTTCTTAGGTTATCTTAAATTGGATGTAAGAGGCATTAGTCATAGGGCTGAGCCCCAGTGGTGTAGTGGTTGTGCGCGGGAGTGTGGCCCATTGAGATGAATGTTCAATTCCAGCAGCAGCTCCACAGGGGCAAAAGCTGGGCCTCCTACTTCCACCACCAGAGGGCAGTGATGCCAAAAAACTAGCAAACAAGCAAAACAAAAAAAAGAGACATTAGTCATAGGGATATTAATTTAAAATTTGCTCCTTTAATTTGAGGCACAGAGTAAGAACCTTAACCAATATGCTAGTAAGAAAATGGGAAAGTGATGCAAGGGCCCCCTCAAAAAGCAGTATTTTTCTGTGGTAGAGTAAAATAAGATAGAGTAAAAACTTGACTGCTAATCCCTTTATGATTTGAAAAGACCTTAGAGATTTGTTAATGAATCTGTAGAAAGGCGTCATTTTCAGAGGTCCTAGTGAACACAGAGAAGGGAAGGAACCTAGAAAGTAAGCTCTACAAACCTAACCTATCCAGTGAACCACTCAGCAGTCTGCCTTGTGCACCTATAACCTACTCCCACTGCACATCCTCCCCATCCCCTGCAGTGAGAAGCTTCCACTGACCAACTCACCCGTCAGTCACTGAGTCCTTTATCCCCTGTGATCGATCCATCTACCACTCACTCTGCTTGCCCAGCCTCGAAATCCACCCACTGATTCCACCATCTGGCCTCTGCAGTTTGAGATTCCCCCATGATCCAACCACTCTTTTTCTTACCCCTAGAGACCTGCCCCAATATGCGTTCCTTCTACAATTTACCTCTTCAAATGGTTCCAGCATATGTAGAAACTCCCAGACTTCCCACCTCCACTAGTATGCCAATTCATGACTAAGCTAAAGACCTACCTCACCTTTTAGATTAGTACTGCCTTCTTAAACCTTTGAAGAAGACCCGTGCCACTTCTAAAAGCCACACTAACAGGACAAGAGAAAATGGAAGCACCACACAGTCCCACAAGAGCTATAGAGAGATCCTGACCTTCAAACACTGGAAATCCCACTGCTGGTAAAGGGCCTGTTCACAAACCTGCAAGCAGTCCTATAAAGGAAAACACGCATCTCCATCTGCACCCAATATACTCAGTGCTGCGTGACTGTGACCCATCATCCTGTTCCCTCTCCCCGTTAACGTGTGGACCTATAGGACCTTATAGATAGGGATGTAACTGCCCCTAAGGGTTTCTGAGCCTGTAATTCGTTGCAGGAGTAGAAAGCTTCTTCTTTCTCCCATGGATCAGCTGGTGGTTTCAAACCACTCAACTTCCAATTAGCAGGCCAATGCATAAACACTATACCACCACTATTCCATCATCTTCGCTAGTTAAAGAAAATTTCTCCTAAACAATCATTGGTGCACAGACCAATATTAAAAACAAAAGGCGGGAGGGGATAATGGAAAGAGGAAGGAAAGGAATTAAGCTATAGTTATGTCAACACCCCAAGTAAAGCAAACATATAATACAAGAGGAAATATATAAAATAATAATTTTTTAAAACTTGGCTGCTACCAGAAAAGATGGCATTTTAAAAGTACCAGTTATTCCACCAGAGAAAGATGTCAGTTTGCTTTCATAAAGATTTACGTTCGTAGAAAGCTTCTGGGGTAGTTCTGGTTTATCCTGTGGGTCACTATGAGTCAGAATTTGACTTTATTGGCAGTGGAGTCTGTTTTTGTTGGGTAAAAGAGACAAGGATGCAGGTGTATTTATTTACCAGATACTAAAATGCAAACTGGGTACAGTAACCTATTTCAGATTAAGTGCCCACAAGGACTTGTCAAACCCTTATCTTAACCCTAAAGACACTGATTTTCCCTCTTAACAACAAAGGAAAGGATTTCCCACGCCTAATCACTTAATAAATAGCATGCAAAATATTATATTAGCATTCTCTCTGGAACCAACGAAGCTTCCTTTTTAAAAATTGCATTGATTTGGGCTGAGCCCCGGTGGCGTAGTGGTTGTGCGTGGGACTGCGGCCCACTGGGACGGAGGTTCAATTCCAGCAGTGGGGCTGGGCCTCCTACTCCCACCGCCGGAGAGCAGTGATGCCCCCCCCCAAAAAAAAAATTGCATTGATTTAGGGTGGTAACTAGAGATTATTTTTTTAATCCGCTTAAATTAGAGATGTTTTTGCTTTGTTTTGGTTTGTTTTTTTTTTGCCATCACTGCCCTGGTGGGAGTAGGAAGCCTAGCTTTGCTCCTGGAGAGCTGCTGCTGGATTTGAACCATCAACCCTGTGGGCTGTAGTCCTGCACATAACTACTGCGCCACCAGGGCCTTTATCATTACATTTAGGTATTTCTTTGTGAAATTCTAAATAAAACTGGCTTAAGGGGAAGGTGGTGGGAAGGCAGCAGTCGATTACAAATAATATAAAGAAACAAGGTGACCCAAGCAAATGAACAAATGAAAGGGATAGAACACCTCTATAAGAACTAATCATAGAACTACCTGACAGAGACTTCCAAACACTAGTCTTAAGACTTCTCAGAGAGAAAAAGGAGATAAAAAGGAAAGTCTGTAAGACCGAAGGACAACAATTTGTCTCCATTCACCCGTGACATTAAAGAAGAAAAGGAGAGTCAGGAATACTGGAGACAATGTGTGACTAATTGCCTCTATGACTCACTACTGCCTGTGCCCTTAGATCAGAACCACAGGGTGATGCCCAACTACCATTGCTGAATTTTTTGATCCATGATTTTATATCAGAATCCTGATCAAAGGGGGGAAATATAGAATAAAATATTTAATTTTGATGAAACCCTGAATTTCTGAAGCCACCTGCTTTGGAAAGATCCCTGAAGATATCGCCTGGAGATAATCTATTAAACCTGTGGCAAAAATATCCCCAATGTTGTCTTAAAACTAAAAAAATAGTTTAATCTATAAGTGTTATGCTCTTATAAAGACTATGAAATCAAATCAACAAGACGATGAAAAAATTAGTTGGAATACATAAGTGACTACTGTGTGGTATCACTTAGTCAGTTGCCATATTATAGTCTATAATGTGCGTGTTCAACATGTGGTGAGTAGTGTTTGGGGTGTTAAGAGCTCATCAGCAACCATCTGTGAAACATCAATGTGTTCTACTTGTCCTTAACAAAAGAGACAGAAGAATGCAATCTTCAGAAAAGAAAGCA
>PVJH01011659.1:0-67856 GCA_004026705.1 Nesogale talazaci | reverse complement strand
CCGGGCAAGCTCAGAGGTACATGAAACATATCTCATTTAAATCAAATAATGTAACCTGAAAGGAGAGAGGAATAAGCTATTCCCTCTCAAGTTACATAACCAGAATTTGTCAGATTGGAAACAAGGGGTTCTGAATTTGCTGTCATGAACTTCCTGCTTCATCAATAATGACTTCTCCATGACTTACATGAAGCTAAAAACCATACTGCCCCTCTATCTTTTTGCAGGCTCCATAATCGCCCCCGTTCTTGGGAGAATGAAAGACTCAAACTGAGGCAAGAACCCAAATCCTGATACTACAAATGTATGTGATCCTAAACAAATGAATAGGAAAGACATTGGTATAAGTGCATTCACTGCTTTTTAAAAAGTTGTATTGTATATTTCACACATCATAAAATTTAATCATTTGATTATATTAAGAAGAGTTGTGCGATTATGACTACAAGCAATTTTGGAACATTTTCTTCTGCTTGTGGTTGACTCCATATTTCCCCACATTTTCACCTGGCAAGCCCCTAAATTATTAATCCAGTGGCCGTCTCTACATATTTACCTATCCTGGATTGCATACACAGAAAAACATACAAGACACAAACACGAAGCAAACCAACAATAACAAAAATTAATAAAATCAATATTTTCAATTAAAAAATCATAAAATATTGTCAAACACTGAAATTTAAAATGGATCAAAAGGGAGATCAAATGATAAAGTTATAGTCTAACTGCATCTGGCATGATTGACTTTACAGCACTCTTATCTACGAAGGAAGGCTGTTCAATGTTGACTCTGTTGATGAGATTCACTGGAGACTTAATACACATGTGGACCCTTAAGTGAATGTTGGGCTTCCACCATCACCCATAGTTTTCAGCCACCAGGTGTTCACATTTAAGCTTTGACATTCCCTCCTCCAGATTTGGATTATCTTAAACCCTTTGATCATACAGGCTGGTGTGCTTCTGTGCCCTGGATTTAGTCGATGCCTCACTTAGATTTCTGTTTGTTTGAAGCCAAATCTGTAAGACCCTAGATTCTGTTCTTTCTTATAGCAGACTATCATCTGTTTTTTTCACCACACTTTGCTATAGCACCCACACCTTCAGTGATCTCTTCATGCGGGCAAGCATCGAATGGGGCATGTCATAAGGACTAATTGTTATTAGATTGGATTTAGAATTAAGTTTGTGCCCCAAACACATACATGTGTCTCTGGATTATGTGTGTTGCCGATTCTCTTTAGTGACATCATTATCACTTTATAGAGAGCATTATAAATCATGCTCCTAAAGTAGTTCTATTGATCGTGTTCTTGATTAATTTAGCCCATGGTACAGAATTTAGAGCACTATTTAGAAAAGGATATTATACAAGAGTTGAATGACTTCAGATTTCAATACTTGAACTATTAACTTTTACAATTTAAACTCTTAAGTGACTGTACATTATTAACATGAATAAAGGGAGTTCGTGAGAGGGCAAAATTTTCTTAACACTCATATGCAAAGAGGGAATCTGCTAGCAGACTGCTATATGTTACAAGAAAGTATGCATGGCATTGAAATTGTAAACATAGGTTAGTCCTAGCCACCATCCAGTGGAAATCCTCCAAGTTAGAGATGTAAACAAAAGTCCAATGGCCACCAATTGTATAACCTTGGGATATGCATCAGAAGTCATCTGCTTCTTCTCACACAGGAGGGGTCCAGCCTGAAGTCTAAGAGGGGTGTCAGTTCTTTAAATCTGTTACAGGTGAGTTTGCACCAAAGCCCATTTCATTTAGTGGATTTCCACATTCAATTTGGCTAGTGTGTGGGTGCAAGGTAATATCTAGTCATTTTCTTTTATAATAATTTTATTGATATATATACACTTGAAATATCATAATACGTCACATTTCAATCATATTGACTTGGACAATCTTTACCACAACCAACTTCAGAACATTTTTCTTTTGTACTTATTATCGTTATCCCTTCACCACCATCCTCCTCTGCAGACTCCTATCCAATCACCATCTCTATAGAGCTACATGTCCGGATTTCATGTACATAAAATCATTCAAAACAAAGTGCAATCTCACAAATCAACTAATTCCCCCTGAAAGAAGCACACAGCCTGTATGATCCAAAGACTATAAACAATAAAAGCCCAAACCGAAGGAGGGAATATTATCGGAGCTTAAATTGTGAACATCTGATTTATAGAAAGCCACAGGTGATAGTGGAAGCCCAAAATCCATTTTCAGGGTCGTCATGCATTAAGTTTCTGGTGTGTACCCTCTGTCCATTGTCAAGGGATATAACTAACCTTGCTTCATGCAGAGAAAATTATCAATTCAATTGTGGCAGATGCGGCTACATTAAAATGCAATAACCAATCATCTCTTCTCCCTTTTGACCCACTTTTAAAGTTGTTTCAGTTTTGAATAGTGTTTGCTTCCTCTTTGATTAAGGTTTTCCTGTGTTTCATCTAGCATTGTTGTTGTTGTTTGTTTATTTGCTGGCTTGCTGGCTTGCTGGCTGCATCATTGTTTTGATTCGCATCACCAGATTTTGAGGATGGTCTCAAAACCAACTGCGCAGTCATGTGCTTATGTTAATTTTATGATTGAAATGTAGGGGTGGAGTCTGGCCTGTTAATCAGGAGAAAGCCATTCAGTAGCCAATGAGGACTCTATGTGGGCATGGCTTTCTCCTGAGACTTCTGGGAAATCTCACGATATTTCCCTCGTGAAGATGAGAAGCTATCTTCCCCAGTTGTTGGGAGTAAGTCTCAGAGATGATTAGCCACAGGCAACACAGAATGGCGGTGTCCGGGAGGCTGGAACAGCCGGCGGAGAGATCACACGGCTTTGCCTTGATGGAGCCGGACCTCTGAGGCTGGGCAGCCACATGGAGGCCTCTGCCAGCGATGAGATGCTTCTGCCACCATGGGATGCTATTGATGGACCCTGAGCCCTGGAAGCGAGGAGCCATGGGGAGACCCCTGTCGGTGCCGGGACTCTGCACCCACTGACCTGTGACTTCGTGAGTCAGAAGGAGACTTGATGGACTGATTTCGGGCATATGGTTTAATATTGGTCTTGTGACTTTGAACTGGACTGAACTGAGATGTTTTATCAATGTCCTGTTCCTCTTGAATAAAAACTCATTCCTTATATCCATATGTGTGTCCTTGAATTTGTTCCTCAAGTCTACCCAGAGTGACACACCAATTTATTCAGTTTCTTAATTGGGGATCCCCATTGAGTTCCTTATTTTTTTGGGGGGGGGGGCCGGCATCACTGCCCTCTGGTGGTGGGAGTAGGAGGCCCAGTCTTTGCTCCTGTGGTGCTGGAATTGAACCTCCATCCCAGTGAGCCGCAGTCTCGTGCACAACCACTGCGCCACCGGGGCTCAGCCCGAGTTCTTTATTTTTGACTGCTGCCCCTGAAGACCTCTCCAGATGACCACCGATCCCTAACAATGGCAGTCTTGTGTCCCATCCTTCCAGAACTAGGGCACGTCTGACATGGGCAAGTGTGAGCAGCAGCAGATAGCTGAGCATCAAACTCCCTGGCTAAAAATAGGTCAATGTAAGCCTTTATGCATTGGATCAAGGGAAAAAATTAATTCCAAATATCGCCAAAGGCTTTTGGTTGGGAAAGTGGGCCAAGGAAAATGGTTTGATTCTGGAAGGTAATGCACCCCAAACTGCAGAGAGGAGCCAAATGCAGAACTGTGCGGCAGCATACTAGATGAGGCACCTTGTTAGGGTGCAGTGAGGCGGAGAGGACAACCGTCTCTGAAGATATCTAGAGCAGGGCATGTTAGGAAAATAATTTCTTAGAAACGGAACGAGCTCTCATTCTTCTTAGATCTGTCGTAAAGCCAGGTCCCCAATCGACCTGTTCTATGAGAGCTTCTCAAGACCACTCAGTCTCCTTCATGGGTGAAAATGAACTTAGAACCTGGGGGATTCAAAAGGGGCCCAATAGTCTGGAGCAAACAGCATTCCCTTGCATAGGAGTCTCTTGACAAAAAGGCCCTAACGCCGAAGACCGTCCTTATATTGGAATTGTCAGGGTAGAAAGAACTCAATCTTGCACAAAATGTTTCTGATGCCTCCCTGATACAGCAAGTGTTTGTGATTTCTTGCTACCAAACAGGGGCCTGGTCTTGCCTCTAGGGCTGATTGACTGACACTTTTTAAATGTTATACCATGATGGGGAGAAAACAGATGTTTTAAAATCACCCAAGATCTATTTCATTCTGAGATTCTGTCGAAGCAAAAACTGTAGCCTAGCTTTATTTTTAATAGCTGTGTAGCAGTTTTGAATTTTAGGCAAAATGATCAGACATACAAAAATAGTTTTCCATTTGCACGTTGATTTCCTCCTGAAATGTAATTCGTTTTCAATATTATCACCTACTTGTGACTTCTAGAAATAGTTTTGAATGTCTCTGCTATGCTCGAGTATCTCTAGTGGTGCAGTGGTTAATCACTCAGCTGCTTGCGGAAAGGTACACACCCCAGCTGCTAAGGAGAGGAAGACATAACCATCTGTTTCCATAAGGACGGTAGCCCTGGAAACCCTATGGGGAAGTTCAACTGTGTCTAGTCGTATCACTGTCAGCCAGAATGGACCCACAGCACAGGGTTTGGCTCAGTTTATGCTATATTTGGCACAGTTTTAAGTTCTGGGAATGTAGCAGAAAACACACACACAAATTTCTCAATAAACATAGAGCATAATATAGTCAAGTGAAATAGAAGATACTTATATGAATACAGAGACGTGCATTAAAATAGAAATGATTGCTTTGGAGACAATAAGTAGGAATTGGAAGGGTCAAGAAGTTATCAGGATGTTCTAAGGTTATAGTTTTAAACAGAGTGACCAGAAAAGATCACAGCAACACATGGATGGCAATTTGAAGATAAGAAGTGGCTGGAGTTTCTAAGGGAAGAGCATTATAGGAGGAAAAAAGATTGCAAAATCTAGCAGCAGAGCATGCCTGGCAAGCACAGGTGAGGCCAGTGCATCCCTGAGTAGAAGGCAGTAAATCCACTGAGAAAGTTAGGCCCATGCCTCAGGAATGGTCTCTAATAGGGCTCTGACTTGCGGGGAAAGAAATTGGAAGTCCTTTAAAGGTTTCAACCATAAGATTAATATGACCTGGTCATTCCCTTTGAAGAGTAGGTCTAGGAGTTTGGCTGAACTCATAGTGACCCCAAGAACACAGCAGGAAACACGGCCCAGTCCTGTGTTGTCTTCACAGAGGTTGCGTTTTGTTTTGTTTTATGTTTGAGCCCACTGAATCCAGATAAGTTCCCAAATTTAGCTTCGCTACCATTGTGTCACATCAAAAAATGATTCCGCTCCACCTAAAAACCAAAACTGTTTGAACTATAACCTACTATAACCTACTATAATCTAACTATAACCTAGGGTGCAACCTAGGAACCTGCTTTTGCAGCTGCCCTGAATAACTTCACCCCCAGGGGTGATTTTGACCTCTTTTGGAAACACAGATATTGACCAATGATGAGGGAGGTTTAGCACAGGTTAGTGGAGATGGTGAAAAGCGTAACACTGGGAAAACTTCTTGAAAATAAAGCTGATTTCATTTACCTAAAAAAGATGTGCAGTGTAAAGGAAAGAAAAGCAAATATCCGATATTTCTCATAAAAATTGTGAACTGAAATGTATTGGTTTGGAGAAAGCATAGAGAGGAATGATTTTGTGAAACAAATATTAAAGTGTTAAAGCTGAACATGTCCATTTCAAGATTGCTAATAACTACTCAAAAAGAGATGTCCAGAAGGCAATGTAATATGTAACTATAGAATTCAAGAAGAAAAGTCCAGCCAGAGAAGCCAATTTGTGAGTAATTTGAATATGTCATGAAACACCAGCAAGTGGATTCATGACTCATGATGATCCCGTGTACCAAGACAGAATTTCTCCAAAGGGTTTACATGTGACTCTTACAGATTATCTGGACATTCTCGCACACATCATGTCAGAAGTTTGAAGCGCTAACCTTACAGCTTGCCATCCAACACTTTACCAGTAGCCTTTCTCCTAGAGAATGATCGAGATCATCATGCAAATGAATGTAGAAAAGAGGACAAAGGAATATCATTTGAAACATTCCAATATGCTGAAATTCTGTACCATCTCAGCAGGGAAAATGATTCCATAATACTGCATAATGTTCAGGATAAGGAAATGTGTTAGGGCTGTCTAAATACTTCTGCCTTCACCACTGGATGCATCGTGTTCCTATTTCTTCTCTATAGTTTCTTTTCTTTGCAAGCATGAAGAGCTCTGTGTGATTTTCATATCTCTAGTTTGGGATTTCTCAGAACAGTCTGAGGTTTGTTTCCCACCACCATACTCTACAAACGTATCCTGCAGAATGAGGGAAGCAGCTAATTCAGGAGCTATCAATATTTCATATTTAAGGACATGTATCTCCATGAAGAATGGAATGGGTTATCACTGATTATGTATTCTTTCTAGTGTCCTACTTAAGACATCAACATTTATCTTTGAAAATTAAAAGCCAAACATAGAGTATTTCTGCTTCATTATAACCACCTTGAATGGATGTTTCATGGTTGACTATCACCAAGCAAAGTGTCCCCGCACATTAGCCTTTCAGAATGGAGGGAATATGAGTACATGCCTCAAAATCTAGTTTGTTGTGTTTAAAAACAGAAACAGGAATTCAAGGTTATTCCATTCATTATTCAAAATTTACCAACTAACTCACTTTTACCAAACTAGTGATGGTGATAATGTATATATGTGATAATAATTAAACATATCACCATCACTTATTGTGTACTGGGTATGTATGAAGTAGCATGTTGAGAATTCATCAAATATTGCTTGAATTTTCACTATTTAATTTCACCCTATGCAGTTGAGGAAAATAAGATTTTAATCATAAGTATTCAAGTATTAATAATGTTAAATTATCTACCCAAATCATACAGTTAAATAAGGAGTAAAACTCAAAGGTGAGCTTAAGTCTATGACACCAGGGATCACACTCTTACCTTTTGCTGCTCTAGTTCATTGATTTGTATTTACTCTCATGGACTGAGGGTAGAAATATGAATAGATATACTTACTATATTATGAAACTCATAACCAATAAGCAGATAATCAAAAACAGAGTGTTGGTTCCCAAGTTTAAGGTATGAATATATTTATAAAAGCACTAATAGAAAATTGAAGAGATATTTCATAGATGATTCTATATTTGATTCGGTTTGAGAAGATGAATGAGAAATTGAAAAGAATTAAGGGAAGGATATTTGAAGAGAATATAAGATATGGGGGGGCAGGAATGTGCAACATCCATACCCTAAATTTCATTGCTTCTTTCAACAAGTAAAAATCGGTTTTGTTGAGTAAATGAAATGAGGGAAGCTCGTGCTGAGCCCTTTAGCGATTAGTAATGTGACCTATCCCATGAGGTTGCTACGAGTTGAAATTGTCTCAATTGCAGTGAGCTTTTTTAACGTGACTATGTGCTTTATCATTCAAACTGAGATACTTCTAAAAATTTAAAATGGGCAAACCAAAACCAAAATTGACTCATTGTCATTCTAAGCCAAAACCCACAGACTGGGATTCTTTTTTTTTAATTTAGGACAAATAATCACTTTAATTATTGTCATGATGCCCTCTTCTTTCTCATTTTTTGTGCTCCATATTGCTTGTGCCAAAATTCTGGATATCTAGAGGCATTTATTCTCACTTGCCTTTCTGTCTATAAGCAGTATTGAACTCTCCATTAGCACACTGAAGAATCTTGTATTTCAGGTTGGTAGAAAATCATCCACATGAAACCAGAAGTGGAGATCTAGGGAAAGTAAACATCAGGTGAAAAATTACCATGACCAAGCATTGAGTCTGAAATGACCTCCAATGCATTCTCACTTATTGACATGATTAGCTTCCAGAGATAATGCCATTTTGCAAAAAATAAATGTTGTACTGAAATGGAGGATAACTGCACAGGTCACAAAAGGGAGGATGATGGCATCATTATTTTCACATTGCCCGATTACGCAAATACAAAATTACATTATTTCATAACTGCCAAACCATTGAGTAACATGGCCAAGGTGAGTTGACACTTAATCCTTACCATCACAACCAGCATTACTCTTGCCTCACATTTCATGATTGTTCCTACCAGCTAAGCATCATGGAAGCATAGAGACTGTGACAATACAGTCGAATACAACCGCAATTGTGAGATGCTGTTGAGCTGGGTGTGTTTTGTTCTCCTGTGTAGAGGGTCCCCATAAGTCAAAACTCACTTGAGGGTACTTCACAACAGTATAATATTTTCCTATTGCTATAAATGTGAAATGTCACATAACAAGGTGGCGGACAAGCAGGAAGTGGATGATTTTTAGCTCATAAATTAATTCTGAATTCTTCTGGACCATCTGGAACATATACACACATTTGTTATTTTCAGAGTATCCCAATAGGGAACCCCCTCCTCCCCCACCCCCAGCTTTCTAGCCCCCTAAGTTTTCCTCCAGGAGGCCAATAGGAATTCAATTTGAAATTCAACCTGAAATGTTGAAACTGACAGCAAACCTCAGCTGCAGATGAGAAATTGAAGTGCTTTTTTTTTCTGTTTATGCATTTGTTTTCAGCGGAAATTCAATCTCATGTAAGTTAGGAATATTTCTTAATTTAATTTAATCTACATTGGAGACCAATGTAAATAGTTTCTTTAAATGTCACCCTATATCTACATACCTCCATAAGAATGCTACTTCACTCAGTCTTCACTTCATTCTCTTTTTATCCTTTCTCCTCTTTCTTATTTTTGCCCTTCACTTCTCCAATAACAACAAACAGGGGGGAAAAAACGTGCTGAGCAGATGAATCCAAAATACTAAATTAGACTCTTCCTAACCTTTTGAATTGGAGTACATTCACTGTGAAAATAAAAGAATAGAGTATGTAATGTCCAGTAGTTTATTTTTTGAAACACCGTAACTCCTTTTTTCTCTAATCTTAGCAAATAACATCAAAGAATTTCTCCTTAATGGGTCCTCTAAGGCATAAGGAAAGTTGAGACACTTAAATTAGATGTACTGTCTTTTAACATTTAACAACACTATGCAAGTGAAAAGCTACTTCTGGTTAATATAATCAGAAAGGTTTATTTGATAATTTCATATAGCTAAGAGAACCTTCATGAAGCTTAGAATGCTTACTTAGAGACTGTACAATCAAGGAAAGTATCTAGAAGCTACACTTCAAAACTGCTTCCATGAGGCATATTGATGACTTCTAAGTACAGAAGATGTGATTGGTGATGCTTTCATCAACCTACTGTCTTTCAGACTATTATCATTGCTGACGCTGTAAAAGATATTGTTAGTACTCCAAGAGGAAAATCCATTAAGTTCTTCCTTTGTTGAATCTCTAGCTCTTGTGTTGAAGTCCAGCCTGGCTACATCAGACGAATTGAGGTCTAGGTTACAAGCTAACTGCACTCGACCTGGAAATGGGTGATGGAAAGTGGATTTTTAATCAAATCTAATGACAGAGAAGTCTCTACTTTCCACCAAGATGGGTGGATTGGACATTTTTGAAATATATAAAGAAGGATCAGAAACAGGGCACCTAAAAGAAGGACTAATGTTTTGTCATCCAAAGAATGATAAGTCTTTCTTAAGGAACAGAGACCTACTCAGTTTATATTAGTTACTAAGGGATTATCTTAAGAGCAAAGCAAAAGAAGAAGATTAAAACCTTAGCTAAAAGGAAATCTTCAAAATTACCAACATGAAAAAGAGAAAGCTAAATTGCTGGTGAGCCAAACCTCAGAAATGGAATCACTTTTAAAGAATAACCATGCAAGCAAGAATATAATATGCTGCTGCTAACTCACACATACATATTCATGATGCCTTCTGCTGGGGTCCCCCTCATGGTGACACTGGTCAGCCTTAGGTATTTTGTTTGAAGGCTAGGAACACTGGTTTGTTATGCAATCGGACGAATAGTCCAATAGTCTATTCGGGTATGACCAGGCTAGTTTAGTCTCTGGAAATGCCAAAGGCAGCTTTTTGATTGCAAAGAAACAGATTCTAATAGGAACATAACTGCAAAGAAACTGGAAAAAGAGCTTAATAAACTCACTTTCAACACATTAAATATTGCTTTAAAAATAAATCTTTGTTTAGGTATAATTCAAATGAATAGTCTGAAGAACACATCTTCTCTCTGTTTTAATTTCTTTTCATTTTGCCCTTTATTCATACGTGTTTCCAGATCCCAAAGCTAGAATCTCATAATCTATCTTCCTGTTCAACTTCAGATCTCTCCTGGATTCATTTCTCTCGCTTTTAAATAATTTAGTTTTCACCTGCATTTTTGAAACTGGTCTTTTCTTTTTTGGAGGTTGGCTTTACATGCTGACTTGAGTCCCAAACCGTTCAGGTGGCACAGATGTAAGTAATGTTTACCATCATAGTACATATCCAAACTAACTATGAATTTTAAATGACTTGTCTGTTCAAAATTATTGTGAAAGTAAATAGATAAACCTTTTGTGAGAAAAGTCCAGATTGGAGAATTGCATTTGATTTTATAACTGGATAATACCTATGATTATTTCAATAAAAAATAACACTTTTATGACAAATAAATTTTCACAATTTGAAAACCTTCTTGACTTTTTTCTAGCCCCTTCAAGAATCATTAAAATAACAAATGCTGTTCAGAGAAACCACTAAAAAAATTTTTTAGCAAAACAAATGCTTTGAATAAAGAGGCTTTTATCAAGCATTTTAAATCAATGCTCATTCTTTTATCTGTGTAGTCAAAAAGTTGTGAAAATCTGCCGTTGGTTTATCCCTGAACTAGCAGAAAGTTAGACTCTGTCCTTTCAAGAAGCATCACATCCTCCATCAGCCACCTCGGAAGAGTTCACTTTGAAAGCCTCAGAACTGGCCTTGCCTTCAGGGTGACCCGTATTCTATCTAAGGACAAGACATACTCGCTTGCCTTTAAGGCACAAACGTTAGCGTGACAAGCCGCAGCTGATTACTCTCCCATTGTAGTGGAATTGATGTAATTGGACCATGGTTCAGCTCTCTCATCTTCAGGGTGTGTAATCCATGGTGGCCCAGTATAACTACCAGTTTAACTACCATACATTTCCTATATTATGCTCTCTTTGATGTGTTCTGTAGGAGAGAGATTCAGTCTTAGACTCCTGTAAAATTTACAGACTCAGAAATCACAGCGCAGGTGGACCCTGTCCCACTGGTTCGCCATGAGTCAGCATGGACTGAAGGGCCACGTATTTGGGGAGTTTTTGCATTTGCTTTCTCATACTATGTATTAGTCTGGTAGTCATGGTTATGCATTTCTGTTTGAGTGTTGTTTTAAGTTTTCCTTACTGCCAACCCCTATTGTTCATGTAAATATTGTCCAGTCACTTAAGAATTTAATTTTTGCAAGTCAACAATTCTTGCATTTAGGTCTGAAGCTAGTCTAAGCTTGTATAAATCCCCACGGTTATTAACAGTGTCGCCAGTGCTATGCGTTGGCTTAATCAATGGCACCATCAGTAGAATTATGTCCCCAGGAGGATGTTCTCTGTCACAAATTGTTCTCTTTCATAAATGAGGATATCTCTAAAGTAAATAATTGATATCTGTAAACCATATATATTTATGGCTTTCATTTCCTTCTAGCCCCAATATAGTAACCATTAGTCAATTTTTTTTGGGGGGGGGCATCACTGCTCTCCGGTGGTGGGAGTAGGAGGCGCTGCCCCACTGCTGGAATTGAACCTCCGTCCCAGTGGGCCGCAGTCCCACTCACAACCACTACGCCACCGGGGCTCAGCCCACCATTAGTTCTTATGAGATGACCCTACTTGATACTCCATACTTGCTGAAGATATAAGTGCTATAGCAAAGGGTGGTAAGGAAACCAGATGATACCTGTTATCAAAAAGAATGGCATCTAGAGTCCTAAAAGCTTATCTCCAAGTAAGCAGCCTTCTACATGAGGCATTAATTAAGTCCTCGTGGGAGAGGTACCTTTGATTGGCTGATCCAGATTTGTAAAATAATCAAGTCCAAAGTCCTTTTGCAGGGTCCCCACATGGATTAAGCCTCTGGGGAATCTCCCATGACCAGACTCCAAGGATGTGAATACCCTTGCTATCAAACAGAGAGCATTGTAAAAATGATTATGGAAAATATTGATAAGTTAAAATGTAATATTATATAATTGTATTTCCCCTTTGACCCATTTTAAAGTTGTCTCAACTCTTGCTTTTTGTGATAGAATAATTATGGTTTTGCCTAGTCATTACTGGTGATTGTTTGTTTTTTCATTTTCGGTCTGTTTTTTGCATGATTTTCTGTATATGGAATTCAGAATAGACAAATCTGTAAAGAGAACGACTGGATGAATAATTACCTGGTGACATGGCAGGGGAGGCTAGAGGGAAATGAGAAGCTAACAACAATGAATAAAAGAAGAAAACATGTTCAGAAATTGGTGTAGTGATGATTGTACATCCATTCTTAATATGGCTGAATTATTAAATTACATGATATGTGAAGTAAATGTCAGTGAAACTACTTTTTTATCACCAGGAGAGGAAAAGAAATTGGGACAAATATATAAACAGACTGTTGGACTTTTTTCCATCCTTACATAAAAATTATAGAGATATCTAGCCTCCATGTTTTTCCACAGTTTTCTTTTTATTATTTATTCCATTAATTTAGAAACAAGTCATTTTAATATATAAGTTGCCTAACAAAATGCCTTGATTGAACTGTCCTGCTCTTGTTATTTATTGTTCTAATGACTTTACTTTCATTATTATTATAAGAGAAGTTACCATTTACTGTGTTTAAAATCACCCTGATTTTGTTTTAATTTTCAATTGCTTACTTCCATATTTTAAAGTTTTGCTCAAAACTTATGTTTTGTATTTGTTCTTCCTCTAATGTTTAACTATGAGTAAATCATCCCTTTACTTCCTACAGAATTTACAAATATTTCCCACATCTGTTATTTTCTGTCATTGAATTTCCATACAGATTATTATATTTGCATGATAATTATTTAGATGGATATATAAGACTGTTTAGAGCTTCAGTATTCTGTATTATCATTAGAAAAAGCTTTCCACTGCAAGTTTTCCATGCCGTTCCTCTGAAACTGTTCCTGTTGTGATATTGAATACAGTTTACAAAAACAGCACAATGGGAAAAGTTCGTTACCAAAGAGGTGAAATGCTGATTGATGACAAACCTTGCTCTGGACATCTGTCAGCTTCTCAATCAATAACTCCTAGTGTACATGGAGTTCATTCCACCAAGTCAGACTGTTAATAACCCTTTCTAACTGAGCAACAAAATTTGTTGCAGTTGTGAATCTGGTCTTGTCACCACGACAATTCATCTTCCCATACAGGCCATTTCAGTGCTCCAGTTTGGTCATAGAAACATGTCAGCACTGGCAGGGGTCTCTCTGTGACTTTTTCAGTTTCAGAGGTCTGGTTCCATCAGGGTAAGGCCGTGTGGCTTCTCTTTCGGCTCTTCTGATTCCTCGGACACTGCCATCTTGTCTTGTCAGGAGTTGGTCATATCAGAGACGGAGCGTCAAGTGTCTCTTCTCCAATTGGAAAATACCATGAGACTTCCCAGAATTCTCAGAAGAAAGTCATGCCCACACAGAGGCCTCATTGGTTACTCATTGGCTACTCATTGGCTATCTCTAGATTAACAGGCTAGACTCCACTCCTACATCCCAATCATGAAATTGACATCGCAAATACATGACCACCACAATGAACAGATAGTTTCACAAAAATGATATTCACTAGAAAAAATGCTCTTGATCACTAATCATCCAGGACCTGTATATCAAAACAACAATCAGATATTACTTTACACCAATAATAAAAGCCCAATTTAAAAAGTAGAAGAAAACAAAACAAAAAATGGAAATGGTGGTAGGTCTGTACATATGTACAACCATTATGGAAAGTGATAAAATGCCTGGGAATAGAAGGTCCATATATTGGAGTTAGGCTGCATTGACCTAATATCCCTCTCTCAACAGTGCTTTAATAAAATTCAACCAGGGACCAATCCATGGCAATATTAATGGAAAATCTTTATGCCTTAGGGAGATTTTAGGAAAGACTGTGCAGCATAAATTAACAAGGAGACTTTGAAAAGGACCCAAAGGCACTTGTAAAATGTGAAAATAAAGAGCATAGATGCAGGAAAGGGTTTGGGACTTGAACCAATTCCTAGCTCCATTCACTCTTACATCACGACCCTGCTTTCACTCATGAAGGGAAATCAGAAGACAGAAGAGCTACAGCAAAGGGTACTGAAGTAAGTAGATGGGGCCAGCTATAAGGTCTGGGGTCATAAAGACTTGCTTCCAAACACACAGCCATCTAAGTGAAATGTCAACCAAGTCCATATGGAAGAAACACATTGACATCAGAAGGATTGTAAATCATGTACTCTGAGCCTAAGGAGGGAACAGTAAGGACCCTCATCTGTGAGATTCTGGCTTGCAGAATGCTGTGGATGACCATGGGAGCTCACAATGCATTTGTGATACACACACAGGAAATAAGTCTCCAGGTTTCCTTCTATTCATTAAAAGGATGGGAAACTGGTTGCCAACAGAGCGCATTGTAAGATGACTATAGATGATCTAAATGGTAAGCCTGACTTGAGCAGTTAAAACTGTGTTAGTTGAACCGCCCCCTCCCTTTGATGCATATTGGGCTGATCGGATTTTCAACATTTGCTGTACCTTTTTGTTTTCTGTTTGTTCATATTGGTGCTTATCTCATATATATTTTGTCAGTGGAGGAAAGCCCCTTGAATATTTCTTATGTGTTTTTTTCTGTTTTTCAGTATATGAAACCAGGATTGATGAGCCTATAAAGAAAAAGCAAGTAAAATAAGGATTTCTGAGGAGTGCAGTAGTGTGTGTTTGATGGGAAGGTGGATTGGTAAAGAGGAACTTATATCAGGAGTTCAAAAAGGAAAAGAATATTTTGAAATATTTTTTGTGGTAGCAAATGTGCAATACTGCTTGATGTGATTGAATTATGGAATAATATCACATCTGTATTAGCTCCCAATAAAATGGTTTGGGGAGAAAAAAAGATATTTCATATATTCCACAATACCTTTTCTAGGCATAGATCATAAAGAAGTGACACAACACAATCAGGCATATTGTGTCTGTCCATGATCATTGCATCACTGTTTATAATAGTATTATTATTAGAAACAGCACAAAAGTCCATCAGTAGAATAGATTTTTAAATGTTAGCACAGAAACATAGTAGAATACTATGATTCATCACTAAAAAGCATTAATGAAACCACCAAACACCACAAACCATAGGGGAATCTGGAGAATATTTGTTGAGGAAGTTAGCCAATCTCAAAAGGGCAACTATTGTATGAGACCAGTACGATAAGAATAAACACCAGGACAAAGATAGGCAAGTCTTCTCAGCTTGTCATTTCATTGACTAGTCCCCTAGTCAGTGTGGTGGCCTTGTGCCATCAGTTGCTTGGATTTTAGACTTTGTCTCTTTCTGGTGTGCAACATTCTTCAGAGGTCACATCAGAAGAACCAGATTTGGAAACTCCCTTAAATGAACCAGATTTTACCTTAAGTACACCTATTAAAGATTAAAGGAAATGAAATACTCCTATAGATTTATGGCTGAAATATCTTAGTGGGAGAAGAAGTGCATGTTATCTCAAGGTTGGGGACTTTGAAGTCAATGGTTTGGGGTTCAAATATCTTCCTTTTTGTTTGTCCAATAATTAGCAATTTAAGCATACTATTTATTTACTCTTTTCATATTTCCTTTGCTTTTATTGGCATGCCTTAGTTCTGCAGACATAGCTTTGCCTTAGTAAAAATATTGCTGAAACTTTTGCCTTGCCATATGTATTGATCTATTAAGCTGTTCAATTATGTATGCTTTTAATCTATATAAGTGAACATTTCAAGTATGTTATCTCAAAAGCTTTCTTATATATTTACCTTTTAAATTCTATCCAATAGGATAGATTAATGATCATTATTGTTGTTACCAAATTTTCCAAAGAGTGTACTTATAGTATTTTTCAAAAATTGGTCATGCGGTCTCTAAAGTTGATCAGGAACATATCGATATAAACCTTAAAAATATGAATGGATTTTGAGCTCAAATTTAATTGCAAATCCTAATCTATAAATAATTAGTGCTTACGCTGTAACCTGTTCAATATTTTCCTTCACGTGGTGATCACTGTAGATATGGATTTTATAGAGCAGTGCGGTGAGAAAATGGAGCCCTGTTTGCATCGTGCTTCTGTGTGGGCAGCGACCCATGGCTGAGAGCTGGAGATCACCAGCAGCTTCACTGGAGAAAGATGTTTTGCTGCTCCCCATAAACAGCTACAGTCTCAGAAACCCACAGGTTGTCAGTGAGTCAGCATTGACGTGGTGACAGTGAATGAGAGCATTGAGGAAATCAAATGTTGTACAACTATCAGAAATATTGTCTCAGGTCTTAAAGACGCTCCATAAAACCGTCATTTAAGTGAGGTGCCAGTTAGGAAGCACAAAAGGAACACACCGGCCCACGTGATGCAATAACTATATGCAATAAAATCCATGATCACAGAAGGAACTTGTGTTAGAGCTTTAATTCTGAACACTCGGTTTGCAAAAGACTGTGGATGACAGTGAAAACCCAGCATTTATTTGCAGAATACCCATGTCCTGTAAGCCACCCTTGAGTTCCCTGGACCTGTGACAGGTAGGTGAGTAATCTTGCCCTCAGACAAAGTGCATTAGAAGAAGAGTGACCTCCATCTCTTTGCTGTCCACGGAGGGGAAATGTGCCTGGGGGGCATGCTTGGTTGTGTCCTTCATGGAGCTCACTGTACTGGGTCATTAGATAGTCATTGTTTATTCCCTGACTGCCGTGAGGAAGTCCCTAGACTAACCTTCTAAGTTTCTCTGTCTAATGTGAAATACAGAAGACAGTCATAGCCCTATTTCCTTTTCAGTAAATTCCTGTAGATATGATATGTTGATCTGCCATCCACCATGCATTTTAATAGTTTTCTTTCATCTTCCACATCTTTTTAAAAGCTCTGGGTATCAGCAAGCCCTTGCACACCATTACAACCTCGTGCTAATGGTCATAATTATCTCAATGATATGCCTTTCTCATGTCCTTATCCTGTTTAAGATTTAATAATTATTCTCTAAGAAATGAGGTCATACTGGAGTTGAGTAGATCCTAATCCCATCTGAGTGGTGGTCTCATAAATCAGGAGAAGAGATACAGAGAGAACTACATAAATAAACAGACATATGGAGGGAAGTTACAAGCCAAAAAAAAATGCCAAAGAATACTTGAGGATCTAGAAATTATATCACAGAGGAAAACCACCTTCTCTAGATCCTTTGGAGAAATATGGCCACACTATATTTTGAACTTGCTCTGAATTAGTTTCCTCCAAAGCCTTGAGAAAATAAATTTCTGTTCTTATGAGCCCCCAGATTTGTGGTATTTTGTTAAAGCAATCCTAGAAAATTAGTACACTAACTGTAAAACCATAATCATTTCATAAACTTCGAGGGTTTAGTTCCCTCCTCTCTAGTACAAAAACACTCTAACTTCTCATGTATATAGAATATTAAGTTCCAAAGACCAGGCTATTAGATGAAAACAGCATTATGAGAATACATAAGATTGCAAAATGGAGGGTGAAAATATTGTCAAAGGATTTTCAAGTTACATCATTTTATAGCCACCAAATTTCATTATTACATACTAAAAAAATCAGGATATAACCAAGTGGGTACATAACTGTAATCATATACCTAGTGTTGGTTAAGTGTTTCACATACGAAAAATAGAGAGTGATGTGTTACTATTGACATAAATGAGAAATGCTGTGTAACAAGGTAGTTGATAAATGAAGAACGGATGGAAAGATTTGCTGTTATACTGTGAGTTGTCATGTGTCATTTCCAACTTATATGTTCAAAGGTCCTTATTTGCAGTTTTAAAACTCAAGAAATTCTGAAAACCATAAGTTATTTTAAACAAAATGGTACTCAAGCCTGATCTTTGTGGATGTGAAGCTATTTACATACTTTATTTATACTGTAGATTGAAAAAAACACATCGATATGTTCAATTACACTGAAAAAGAATCAATGTGTTCATTTATGATGCCCCAGACTTCACGGAGACATGCTACTTACTCACCATTGATCAAAAGAAATTTTGAATTCTAAAATACATCTGACCTCTTGCACCTAAGCAAGAGATTAAGTGTTTCAGAGCTTTCAAAAAACGCTTTTATAAGCTTACTGGTACATCATAAATGCTCATCACGCTGTTAAATGAAGAGGAATCACATACAAAAAAATGCTTTTTCTAGATATAAAATGTTTCTTGAAAGTTAAATAAATTTTCTTTGAGAGGTACAGTAAAATGTTCACTATTTACCATTTTATGCTATTTGATAGTTTAGAAAATCAGTATGTTATTTATTTTTAAAATATTTAAAATACTATTGTCCAAAACTGGGAAGAGGAATACACCTGGTCCTTCACATAACCATCATCATTGTTAAAAACCTGGATAATTTTGTCTAAGTTTATCTAAGTACGGATAGGTTTCAAATATATGTTTTACATAAAACTGCAGTTTGCTAACAAAATTCTAATGTGTTTATACTGTATGTAACACAGTGGCCGCAACAATAGACACAAACTTAGCATGATAAGGAAGCATTTCTTTCTGCTATACAAAGGTCTCTATGACGTGGAACAAGCTCAGTAGGATGCAATGAGAATAATATTCGTACTGCATAATGAAGTGATATTTGAGAGAAACTTATTTCAAACTTGTGAATATAAACTTTCTTATTTTGTAAAGAAAAAAATTATAAAAGAATAGGAGAAATTACATGAACTCTCTTCCAACATAGAAAGGCATGATCACATATCAGTATGAGCTAAAGTTTTATTGTGATGTTTTAAACACAAAGCCTTAGAACTATTGGCCATGGCATGAACACCTTCAATAAGAAGAAGTTGCAATCCTTAGAAACCACACTTCAGGATTCTCCAATTCCTTGCTTACATTTGAAACCCAGAGTTACTGAATCGTATCATTTAACTAATTTGTTGATTGAATAAACTGATGCTGAAAAGATAATTTCTAGATGACTTTTATTTTGTAATTTGGGTAAGTCATATTTTACAGAAATTTCTTCAAAGAACAATTCTGAGATCAGGTTGATTTTAAGACTCTTTTCCCTCAGGTGTGATACAGACAGAATATAACATTCAGATACTATATCTCCTCTGTGATATGCAAATTATGGTTATGAAGTTATCCAAATTAATAAATTTCAGATATCAGATACCCATTTCCGCTAGTATAAACAGAATGACTCAGGCACTTTGTGAATTTTAAGAACTCAGTATAAGCAATTGACGGATATCATAGCATGAATCACACAACTAAAATGTGTATTTCAAATACCATTGTCTCTGGCATGTTTAGAAAAATCCAAATCAGCAAGCAATGTCCTTATTACTACTACTTCTAACTAAATGCATGTTCTTAACCCTGTCATTTCTTAAATAATTCAATTACAAATCAAAGGTTTGCAAAAGCACATCTCATTCGCTTTTATGGAGATGTGAAGTGAAATCTCACTTTTACTTTTAATGGGTAATCTATATATACTTTCTCCGAAGATAAATGTGCACATTTTCTTAGAAGTTGATGACATAATTTGATGTTATTTTCCAAGGACACATTTAAATTGTTTCAGTCTGCTATCTCCATTTATCATTGACCTGTTTTTTCATATACATGAGACAATGGAAAATGTCAGGTCTTGGACAACATCACCTTACTAATTAGAGTGACATGTATACCTTTTTTGCACTTTAAAAAGATCTTTTGAAACAAATTTGACTAATACAAAGAACTATTGGTCACAGACTGATTATTGATCTCAAAAGAGCACAGTCCTTGAAAGCTCCAAGTTTCCATTTACCATTAGCTTGTTTTAAAGATATTCATTTTCTTTATTATGTCCAAATGTAATCCCATTGTATAGTTGGTAGTATCTGATCTTCATGAATAAGTCTGTCAAGACCTCCACACTTTCAGGAAGCAAGGTGGTGTCATCTGCATATCACAGGTTATGCACAAGACTTTCTCCAATCTGATGTCACATTCTTCTTCACCTATCCTGCTTGTCTACTATTTGTTCAACGTACTGATAGAATAAGTAAGGTAAAGAACTGCAACCTCTACACACGTTTTACAATTTTAAACCTCACAATATCTCTTTTTCTGTGTGAACTACCACATTTTCATCCATATTAAAGTCCCACATAAGTACAGTTCCATGTTCTATAATTTACATTCTTTGTCCTATTGTCCATAATTTATTATGATCAACACATTTTAATTTAATATAAGCACATGGTCAATAAAGAACAAGAAAATAAAATGTCTCTATTGGCTGCTATTAGTCGAAATCTATCTGACATCAGCAATAATATTCTGTATCCATGTATCTATGCATTCTTTTGTGCATCCAGCTTGAGATTATGCCAGTACCCTATCCAGTTATACTGCAGCTGTTTTTCAAATTCTTCAGCAAAATTTTATTATCATATCATATTAATGATAGTGTTCCATAGTTTTCACATTGTGTTTCATTGTATTTCCTAGGAATGGGTATAGATATGGTTCTTTTCCTGTATATTGTCCAGTGATGTTTATAAAGTATAATAAGTTTTCTTTTTATTATATTATCTTAATTGATAAGTCATCAATTCCTGGGGCCCTGTTTTTCTGCCAGAGCCTCCCCTATGACTTGTCACTCATCCTTCAGTTCCACAGTTTTTGAGCAAATACTATCTAAGAAGTTGTAATACATTGGTTACTTCTTTTTAGCAATTCTATATATGACCTTTATCTTCCTTAAATGCTTCTTTCATCAGTCAATACTTTGCCCATAGACTCTTTCAACAATGAAACTTCAGGTTAAATTTTTACTTCAATTTTTCCAGCTTACAAAATACTGAGTATGTTCATTCTTACCTTTGAGTTCCTTAATGCCAGGTGCTTGTGCATCTCTTTTTTTCCTATTATTAACATCTTTTCTCATGTAGTACATTTATCATTATTGATAAATGAATATATTGATTCATTTAAAAAATTTTATTGGTACTTCATCTACCTTTCACATAATTAATAATTCAATCTTATTAAGATGAACTGTAGCATTATCATCGCAATCGATTCTAGAATGCTTTATTTTAGGGTCCTGAGCTACACAGTGAAGCCTGTTCAGCTTGATGAATGTTGACTATTACTTCATCTTTCTTGTTTGTTCCCTCAGCTATTAAGTAGTCTCTCCACATATTTATTTTGGGTATTACTTTTTTATTTTTATTTTAATAACCTTTTCTTTCTTTATGTAAGAGTATTGTGGTAGCTACATAATCTGGTGTCAATTTGGGGCATCAGAGGATTCAGAGTGAAAGGGTAGAGTCCAGGCTGCCAATTATGTCATAACCAATGAGGTCTCCCTGTGGGCAAAGCCTTCTCCTGAGGATTCTGGGAACTCCTGTCTTTCCTCCTTGGAGGTGGGAGACACTATCTTTCTTTGTTCCTTCACTGAGAGAAGCTCTACTGATAAGACACATGACATTATACTGATAGACCCTGAGCCCTGGGAACTGGAGCAGTCAAGTGGAGACCCCTGTCAGTGCTGAGATGCTTCTACTGCTGCTAGATCCACCAGACTTTGCACCCACTGGGCTGTGATCTTCCTCCATTTGGCATCACTGCATGTTTTTTCATGAGTCTGAAGGGAGCTTTATAGATTGGTATTGGACATAAGGACTAATATTGCACTTATGAACTTGGGTTTTCTCAATATTCAACTGGTCTCATATATAAAGCTCTTTCTTCAACACAGATGAGTGTTCCTCTAGTCTACTCTTACTAACACAAGTGTGAAATCCTTGATGCCATCTGAAACTCTTCTTCTCTTTGGTCATCAGTGTTCAGTAGATCTAATAGATTCTTCACATGTTCTCTAAATTCAGGCACAATGTATTCAAAATAAAACTTTGGTTCTTTTTTTCTTCTTTTTCTATTCCAATTTGAGCTTGCTTATGAGCAATTTATAGTAAGTTTTGCTGTTTATGGATTTGTCATGACTTACAGAGTTTCCATTAAAATTTAAAAATATGGGTAATTTTAAAGAACAGAAATGAATTACCTCATGGCTATAGAGGTGAGGAGTGACAACATGTCACTCAGGGTGACAACACTCAGGGTGACAACATGTCAGGTATCTTCTGTTTCTCTAATGGAAGTCTGTTGCTTTTTGCTTCCTCCTTCTGGCAACCCTGGGCATTTTATATCATCTTCACAAGGCATCGGCCATTCTTCTATGCATCTCTGCTTCTCCTCTTTTCCTTTTATTATATAACCCTAAGAGGCATGAGTGCGCATCCTATTCCAGTATAACTTTATTAACTTAACTGATAACATCCTCAAAGAAAAAACCTACTTTCTGTATTCAAACAGAGTCAAGTGCAATGATTAACATTTAAGTAAGTAGTTTTGGAGATGCATTAAATCTACTTGCACCTAAAGAGACAAGAAAAGGAAATGGGATGTGGAGATCCAGAGAAGAGATGACATCAAAGCTGTATCCTTAAGGAAGATGTTGCAGCCTGTCATAGTGTGACAGGAGAGCTAGGAGAATAATTACCCAGACCTCTCTATGTCTCTTCATTGGCAGGGCCATGGGTTGGGAGAACACAATAGGAAACTAGAGGGCATGGGGATCAAGTTGATCCTGCACATGAATATCAGACCCGCACGCAAAACTTGAGGAAAGAACAGAGAGTAGACTTGGGGGAACCAAAGGGAATATCCAGAACAAAGATAAAACAGGAAAAATTAGATGATAGATCTATATGTAGATAAACAGCATATATGTGCCATTGATTCAATTTTGACTCATATCAATCCCACATAACATGTGACAATCATCTCATAGACTTCTCTTGATAGAGATATAGAAAATGTATTATCATGAAATAATATAGGCAAGTACTAGAGCAATTTTTTCTACACAGTTTACCAGCTAAAAGTTAGTTTTTTATTAACTCTTTCTTTCAGTAACTATTTCTTCCTTTGTTCTAAATCAGTGATCCAACTTGTTAGTGATTTCAGTGATTATGGATTATGTCAACTACACACTCCTGGGTAAAAGTAGGGGTAGAGCATACTCTAAAAATTGGGTTGAAGCCTGATGACACCTCTTTGGTGTCACAAACATTTTTTTATAAGTGTAAATCACCCTGAGAACTCTGCTTTATGGGACTCTTCTTGCTGCCAGCACCCTACAATGTTTCCATTGAGCTTGGATTCAAGGGACTCTGCACCCAACAGCCTTTGCTCTTCCTGCATCCATTGGCCTACAGCTATGTGTGTCTAAAGAGGACTCCAGCTTACATCAGACATAGGGGCTTGAATTGAACTGGGCTGGGAGCTTTTCATGATCGAGGATGACTTCTGGATATAAAGCTTTTTCCTGTACAAATGTGTCATTGATTTTGTTTCTCTAGGCAACCTAGCCTAACAGTTATCTTTACCTCTGCAATGATCAAAATACACATTCTAAAAGGCCTTAAGTCATTTTGGTCCTAGACCTGACAATTGGTGGAGCTTTTTGTTTTCACCAATTGAAAAATACAATGGAGTAATTGACAAAATATCAGATGATATGTTTCAGAAAACTAGAGTGCTGTCCATTTTCACTATTCTTTGCTAGTAAATTTAGAAAACAGCTACCTGGGAACAATCAGCTGGAAGAGTTGTATATGTGTAGCATATCATATAAAATGGACTCAGCATAAAGTGGAAATTATTGAACAATATCATTTATAATACCTTTAAGTAAATTTGCCTGAAAATAATTTTTAAAGCTTTCCAGGAATAGATATATTAGAAATCTCGGCAATTTGAGCCAGTTTCAGAAAAATAAGTGAAACCAGGAATGTACTAATTATGTCAGAGGGACCTAACTGCCAGGCTCTGGGCTAGCAGCCCAATGAGGTTCCAACACCACCCGGAATCCTGCCCACTCCAGATCCCTCTTAAAATCAGTAACCCTAGGGCCCTTCTTTTCTATGTCTGTTGTCCTCACAGTACCTCAGAAGATTTGGGGGCTGGACTCTCTCAGCTGGAATACAACAAAACTAAGATTTCTATGTCAGGCGATATCTAGAGCTATTAATTCTCCAGCCCCTCCTGCGGATGGGGTCAAGGCAGTAGGACTGACCAAGTGATTACTGTTGATCAGAGAAGCTCAGCTCAAGTCCGGGACACCCTCAGATCTGACATAGGAGTTCTCTTCTCCTGAATGATGGTCTGGAGTCAGCTTAAAACACTTCACCTGGAACTCCTTCAATGGGGTGAGACTATTGAAGTTGAAATTGGCTTTGCTGAGAAATGCACGTTCCACCTGCTTTTCCTTTTTCGCCTCCTGTAATGAGCAGAAACAGACACCAAGTAGAAGCTGAGAGGGAGGCTACTGTTAAATCCACACTCTTAAACCTTAACCGGTATCTCCCTGCTTCACTATCTCTCTGTCAGTATCAGTGTCTTTCTCTACTTCCATCTCGAACTCTGCATTTTTGTCGCATAACTTTAATATGTCAGCAACTTTCCTACTTTTCAATTAGGGAATTAATTCAAGATGTATTTCTTTTTTTTTTTTTTTTTTTTTTTTTTTTTTTTTTTTTTTCAAGATGTATTTCTTTCATTAGCTGATGCTACTCCTACATTTGTCCTTAGCTCAAACTCTTGATTTTTCATTGACTGCAAGTTAAAGAGGAGGTTCTTTGTCTGACAACATTCCTTTCACCCATTCAAGTCCTAGAGATCTGCCTTGTCCTTAGCTAAGCTCCCTGTTGTTAGGAACAGGTGAGGAAGAGGACACTGGAGAGCAACCTGGAATTCAGCAAAACTAGAATTTCTATCTCTGGGGCAATACACCTATGACATGAGGTGTCTGTAGACCTTCACCTGGGGAGAGGCTCTAGAACAAGGTTACTCTATTCTGTACACTTTAGATATTTTGAGCTGAGTTATTCGTTGTAGTGTAACTCTGTCTTATACATGGTGGTGCTTATGGCTCACCCTCATGTGGCAGACATGAACGTCTTCCGAAAAATGACCCTAGTTGAGAATTAGCTCTGGAGTCACTTTTCTCTGAAGTCACTGACACACCCTACCCCCAACCCTTATCCATCCTTCGGCTGAGCCCTCTCATAAAGCAGGACCAACAGTGCTGCACTTATTTTCAAAGGATTTTTTATCTGATGTGTTACATGTGCTTGTATGGGTTCAAAGATTGGTTATGCTACTCTATTCCTGCTCGCTGGAGGATGGGCTCTGGGATTATGGAGACATGAACAGGGTTTAATGGGATTGGCGGAGGACAGAAGGAAAGCACAATAGTGCTAGACACACATCGGTTTGTCCTCCCCAAATTTATGCTCTATTTCTGTGTCCTACTCCTAGAGCAAGACATGAATAAGACTCAGTGTTTTGTGTGAAAACTAGGGGCTGTTGTCCATACTGATGAGTCAATCTACTTTAGGAGGGAATGCCTTGTAGAACTGGGATCTTCTTTCAGTTATTGTTCTGTTTTTGCAGGTATTCTATGTTATAGCTTCAGCCTTGCAGGCTGATTAAAAAGGCAGGCAGAGTACAATAAATGAGCAGTTTCCTGGAATGAGGTGGGTCTCAATTTACCCTTGTAATAGGAAACACCCTTTTTCATAGTTGTTGGGGCCAGGAATGCAGGAACCAGAATCCACTTGGCTGATTGCCCCTACCTAACATGATTGAGGTTCTAATTTTTCCAAATGTTGGTATATTTCCTGTCATTTTTTCAGTCTAACATCAGTGATAGAGAAACATTCCCAGTTATTCCCAGATTTAGTCAATATTATTGCTCTCAAAGTAGGCCATCTTGTTACCCTCCATTGGTCAATCACGTGAGCCTTCTATGAAATCTGAAGGGCATGAGAGGCCCTTTGCCTCTCTTCACAGCCAGAACTTAAGCGTCATTCCCATAACTGTTCTTTGGATTCTGCCCTCTCCAGTGACACTCTCTTGCCTTTAGTCACTTTCTCTAATGTGTATGCTGCCACTTCAGCAATTTTTAAGTGATGGTAATGGATTTGAGAGTCACAATTTGTAAATCATTAGTATTTAAGCAACTTTTCAAACAAAAGGATCCTTAAAAGGGGGGAAAATAAACTCTTGCATATACACAATGAAATACTATCCATCCTTAAAAAGCACTGATGATCACATGAAGCACATCCTGTCATGGGAAGAGTTGGAGGAAATTATGCTAAACAAAATTATCCAATCACCAAAAGTCAAGTACAACAAAGGTCCACTAAGCAAAGCAAGTATAATCAGCAAAGTAAGTATAGAAGAAAAGCCTCTTATCTCACACTTCATGGGTTGAGATACAGAAAACTAAGCGGGGGAGCAGACCAAACCTAAGGATGTACATGTTATACCAAAACAAAGAAGAGGAAAGGGGCTATGGGGAAGAAGGGGAAGAGGAAGTCAGTGACATTGGGGAAGCAGATCACTCAGGGCAAGGGTATTGTTTATATCCCCACAGATATGGGAGTGTGAGAGCAGATTCCACCAAGGTGTACCAAATCTTGAGTGCAAAGTAATCATATAGAGCAACTCATATGAACAGAGAGGGTCACAGCGCTGGCCCCAATCAGAGGCAAACTGACCCCTCTGTAGATGTATGTGCTACAGCAGACTACACTAAGCCTACAGAGGGGCTGGCCTGTTTTATCCAGAAGGAAGCAAGCAAGGAATCAAAAGGAGAGAGTGAGGGACTAGACCTCGTACTGGCACACCCAGCCCCGAGGACATCCCTGCATGCAGCAAGGCCAAAAACAGCTGGAGACATGATGACCCCTTTGCAGGATCAAACTATGAGAAAACCCAAGAAAATGAAAGAGAGAGAGAATGAGAGGGAGAGGGAAAAATGCCTTTGTTAAGGGGGGGATTTCCTAACAACACAAATACAACTATTTGAACAAGAATGCTGTGCAACTAATTTCCTACAAGTACGTGATTCACTTTTGTACTTCAAGCTAATACTCCTGAATTGCTATAAAAAGTAGTAAGGGATATTTAATTTCTAAGAAAATTATGAGAACCTTGACTTCTGAGTATTACCTTTCTTTTGTCGCAAAAGAGTTAATACACAGAAATATATACTAATAGATTCTCAAGGAATGCATGTTGAATTGAGTGTATAAATCAGGAGAATATTTGGGTTCTAGGAACATGCTGTTGGGCTTGTTTATTTAACCTTTTCCCTTCTAAAAATACTTTCTCTTTATGTGTCAACAAACCCCGCTCCCCTTTCCCCTCTGTTTTTTCATCAGTTTTATCCAATGCTATCCCTTTTTATCTTGAAGAAAAGTTTCAGGTAACTGATCTTCTGCATCACCATTATTACACATGTCAATGTGAAAAAATGCTGAGCTAAGGGAAGAGTAGAAAGAAATATTAATCCTTCTCATGGCTGACCATAGCTCACCATCTCCACGGTTTCCTAAATTGCTATTTTCCCAGTGGCTAAAGGGAGAGTGATGAAAGGAAAAAGGTGAATATCAGAATATTAGATGCCAAGGAGATGAAGAGTGGTTTCTTACACATCTTACACACTTGGCTATTAATACATAGTCCTGCATTTTTTTGCCTTGTTACACTGTGTTAGAATGATTCACTTGGACCTTCTTCTACTTTAGGTCTCTCAGAATATAGAAATTTGGAAAATTCTGTCAAATAAAATATTGTAATCTATGGTTATGGCTAGGTAAATATTCTGAAGTACAACACTGATAGTGAAAAAAGCATATTATTTACAAAGCCTCCAGAATGTTATGGAATATTAATTAATGATCACTCCTCTGTGCCAAAAAATTCTGCCCTATGATCTATATTTGAGCTCCTTCAAAGGATTGATTATTTATTCATATGTATGAAATAAACAATGCCATAATACCACAAGTAATATAACTTTTCTGAGGGTCATTCAAATCAGTTGTAGCAATACATTTACAAGGAGTAGCCAGAAATTCAAGCCAGATTCAGGAATGAACATGAAATGAAATAAATCATTGGTGATTGAGATAGCTAAGGTGCATTGTGCTAACCTGCCCAATTAACATGTGGGATTAATTGAAGGACAGAGAAATAAATGGCTCAATAAGCCTTGTCTTTCTAGTTCTCAGGGCTCTTCTTTCAGAGTGCAGCTGCCTTAGCCAGTTCCCTGATTCAGCTGGCAAGGTTCACTTGCTGCAAGACATCCCTGAGGATAAGCCGCATGGACCTACCGTGATGCAGCCCTGCATGCTGGCACAGCTGTAAGGAGACACATGCCAATGCTGAGATGCTTACGTACTCACTGATTTATCTTTCCTCCAACATTCGGTCTTATTGCGTGTGTTTTGTGATATTGAGGAGGACTTTGTGGATTGGTGTTGGACATGTGAGCTAATGTTGGACTTATGGACTTGGACAGCACTGGTTGCCTTCTTAATGTATACCTACTCTTTATATGTTTCTTATACATATAAGTTTCTGTGGATGTTTACCTAATTTACCCCGACTAACACAGTGATGACATTTGGGTTTTGGCTTCAAGCAGAGGTCATCAGAAACAGGCTTACCTATGTTCTATTAACTGTGCAAAAGCAATCATCTCTGGCTTATAACACCTTACGTATAAAACTTAGAAGAGTTTAAACTCTAGAATACTTAACAGTGTTTTTGTGGAACTTATCCATATAAGAAGAGAAAGTTGGAACAGATCAAAGATATGTACGGATTAAAAATAAAAAAGTGTGTGATGATTGTATCCTTTTGCCATACTAATTCAAGATGTATGATGAATTGGCTATAATGATCGAGGAAAGAGTCATTAGCAATAATTGATGTAAAGATGACATAGCATACTCATTGAAAGGGAAGAGAACTTAGAACTTTATTGTTGAAGATTAAAGACTCTAGTATTGATTACACCTCAACTTACATTAAAAATGCTCACAAATGAACTAAGAAGAAGCAGGAATATCTTGATAAAGAAAACACTGGAGTTGTACAGGATTTCTATTTTACTTGGATCCACAATCAATGCTTATAGAAACTGCAAAAAAGGAACCTTGGGAAAACTTGATATATTGGGCAAATTTACTACAAAAAAAAACTTCTTTAATGGATTAAAAAGCAATGGTGTCCCTTTAAGAACTAAGGAGGACTTAACCAAGCCATGGCCATTTCAATCAACACATAAGTTTGTGGAAGCCAAACAATGAATAAGGAAGACTGCAGAAGAATTGTTGCATTTGAATTACAGCATGGCAAAGAATATGGAATATACCTGAAAGTGGTGGACAAACAAGAAAATCTGTCTTGGAAGAAGTAGGGTCAGTAAGCTGCCTAGATGAAAGGGTGACATGATGTCTGGGGCAGCCATGTGCTTATGTTAATTTTATAATTGAAATGTAGGGGTGGAGTCTGGCCTGTTAATCAGGAGAAAGCCATTGAGTAGCTGATGAAGCCTTTGTGTGGGCATGGCTTTCACCTGAGACTCCTGGGAAATCTCGCAGTATTTCCCTCGTGAAGATGAGAAGCCATCTTCCCGAGTTGTTGGGAGTTAGTTTCACAGATGATTAGCCACAGGCAACACAGAATGGCGGTGACTAGGAAGCTGGAGTAGCCGGTGGAGAGATCACACGGCTTAGCCCTGATGAAGACAGACCTCTGAAGCTGGAGTGGGATGCTGTTGATGGACCTGAGCCCTGGAAGCGAGGAGCCATGGGGAGACCCTGCCAGCGCCAGAATTCTGCACCCACTGACCTGTGACTTCCTGAGTCGGAAGCAGACTTTATAGACTGATTTTGGGCATATGGGTTAATATTGGACTTATGACTTTGCACTGGACTGGATTGGGATGCCTTCTTAGGGTCACATTTCTTTTGTATATAAGCCCTTTCCTTATACCTATATGTGTGTCTCTGAAATTTGTTCCTCTAGTCTATCTGGACTAACCAATGTCATATCATACACTTTCGCTATGTCATCAGGAGAGACATCATGCTGAGGTATCATGTTTTGTAAAGTGGTGTGGCAGAAAAAAAGAGGAAGACACTCCTTGGATAGATTGACATAGTGGCTGCACCAATGTGCTCAAACAGAAGAACAGGTGTGAAGATGACCCAGTACTGGGCAGTGTTTTATTTGGTTGAATGCAAGGTCACTATGATGAGAAACTACCTTAAAGGTACCTAACGACCAGATATTACTCTAAATTCCTAGAACAACACTTTGCAACTTTGCATTGCATAATATTATTTCATTTTAACATAAATTCTCAGAAGTTTTCAGGTAATTTGCCTCGTGTCATTACAGTATCACATTTCCGATCCTGGAAACTCAATAGTCTGACCCAGCTCATTACCAAAAAGCTTTGTGTCTTGCATACATCACTTGCATTAACCATGACAATTTCCTTACAGCCTCCAAGCCCTGTAGTTCCATCTTTATCAGTAACCCAGGAAAGTCTTCTTATATATTAAAACAGGATTGATGATTCTGATTATTTGGCTCACTGAATTTCATTGGTACTTTTCAAAATTCAAAGGTAGGTTTAAGTAATAGGAAGTTCAGTCAAATCAACAGTGATTAAGAAAAGAAGGATTTAATGACCCTGGTAGCAGTAGAAAACAAATAATTTTACCAAGAATCAAACCAGATATGATTGGGGTTTTTTTTTATTCCTTCCATTTAAACTAGAGTACACTGCACCCTCGCCAAAGTTTACATTACCTAAATCAAACTAATTGCTGCTGACTACATACTGATTCATAATGATCCTATAGGGCATAATAGAATTAACTGTCCCATAGGTTTTTAAAGATGTAAATCTCTACAGAATCAGATTTCCATATATTTCCCCATGCAGTGGCTGATGAGTCTGAACCACCAACTTTTGAGTGAGTAGAGAACAGCTTAGCCTGGCCACCCTTTCCTCTAAGGAGCATTCTAGTCATTCTTCTTCCAAGACTGATGTGTTTGTTCTCTTGAAAGTTCATGGTAGTTTACTATCATAGTTCAAATCAATTTCTTTTCATTCTTCCTTAGTTGCTGCCCTACTTTCACATTGAAAATGCCATGGCTTGGGTCAGGCACAACTTATAAATTGCATAAGGTGATTGAAAGTACCATGGCTTGGGTCTGGCACAGCCTAATCCTCAAAGTAATATCTTTGCTTTTCAACACGTTAAGGAGATCTTGTGCTACAGATTTACCCAATACAAAACATTCTTTGGTTTCTTGACAGTTGCTTCTCTGAGCGTGATTTGTGGAAACAAGCAAGACAAAATTGTGGGGACATTTCACCTTTTCTTCATTTATCATGATGTTGCGTAGTGGTCAGTATTGAGTATTTTGGTTTTCTTTACATTGTGTTGTAATCCATACTGAAGGATGAAACTCTTGGCATTCATCAACAAGTGCTTCAAGCCCTCCTCACTTTCAGATGAAAGAACAAGTCATTTGTAAGTTGTTCAAAAGTCTTTCTCCAATCTTGCTACCATAGTTTTCATCAACTAATCCAATTTCTCTAGTTATTTTGTCAGCATAGAGGTTCAATAATTACAATGAGATGGTACAACCCTAATGAACACCTTACCTTATTGCACAAATTTCTCTTGGTTGAACATGTACTCATGTATAGGTTGAACATGAGTACATGTGTTATGAAATTCCTGTTTTTCTCAAGATTATAAATAGTTTACTATGATCAACACAGTCAAATTTCTTTCATAATGAATGAAGCACAAGTGATCATCTAGTATTCTCTGCTTTCTGTCAACATTCATCTGATATTAGCCATGTTATATCTTGCTCTATATACTGCTTGAAGTCCAGACTGAATTTCTGACACCTCCCTATCGATGAGCTGCTGCAACTGTTGTTGGATGATCTTCAGCAAAGTTATACTTGCACATGATATTAGTGATATTGTTCTTTAATGTGTGCATTCTGGTGAGACATCTTTCTTTGGAATTGAGACAACTATTGATCTTTTCCAGTCATTTGTCCTAGTAGTTGTATTCCAAATATCCTAATATAGATGAGTGAGTGCTTCAAATGTTTCGTCCACTTATTGAAATATTTCAGTTGGTAAGCCATCCATCTTTGTTATAGGCTAATGCCTTCAGTATTTATTATTGGTTCTTATTCAAATGCTACATTTGAAATGATTGAATGGTGAGTAATTATTTTTGTATAGTGACTCTGTATTCTTTCCATCTTCTTTGGATGCTTCCTGCTTCATTCAATATTTTATCCATAGTCTTTTAGTATGGCAACTTGACACTTGAATTTTCCCTTCAATTCTTTCAGTTAGGAAACTATTAGTGTGCTTTTCCTTTTTTTTTTTTTTTGATTTCCAACTCTGGGTTCTTGCATAATCTTTAACTTATAATCTTTAACAGTATAATCTTTGACTTTGTCTTTTCAAACTTCCCTTTGAAATGTTTTGTTCAGTTCTTTGATCTCATCATTTCTTCCATTTTCTTAGCTACTTTATGATTGAGAGTATGGTTCAAAGTCTCTTCTGACATCTACATTGATCTTTTATTTCATTCTTTTAAATGGCCTTTTGTTTACTTCATGATTCATGTTCTTTGTGTCACAGCTCATCAAATCTATTCTCATAGTGTTTCATTCAACAGATCTGTTCTTGAAATGTTCTTGAAATTCTGGTAGGATTGGCTCACGTAATCTTTTTGTTCTTGAATATTTTTTTTTAATTTTCTTCAAATTCATTCTGAGCTTGGTATGAGCAATTGATAGGTATGCTGTCAGTCTCTGACCTCATTTTAATTACTGATATTGGGCTTATTCATCATATCTTCTCACAGATGTAATCAATATTATTTCTGTGTACCCATCTGGAGAAATCCACAAGTGTAGTCACATTGTTTTGGTTATAGAAAAAGTGTACTTGTGGTGAATAATTGTACAGGTTTTCACTTGATCGCCTGCTTTATTTCTATTACCAGGTCAAAATTTTCCAACTATTGTTCCTTCATCTTTGTCTCCAAACTTTAGAATTCCAATTGTCAATACTTAATAATACATCTTGATTGTGTATTTTATCAATCTTGAATGGATGTCCTTGGTAAAACTCATTCCTTTTTCACTAGTGTGATTGGTGCAAAATTTCATGTAGCAGTTTACTGTTTGGATTTCCTTTGGTGGGGATAGATATAACCTATCACAGGCAAAATTGTACTTCAAGATAGATCTTGGAATGATCATTTTGAATATAAGTACAATGGCATTACCCTTGATTGTGTCATTCCCAACATAACAGACCACATGATTTTCTGATTCAAAATGGCCAGAGCAAGTCCATGTCAGCTCGTTCATGCCTAGAATATCTATCTTCATGCATTCCATTTCATTTTTCAGGACTTTCAATTTTCTAAGATTCATCCATTCACATTCCAAGTTATGATTATTAATTTATGTCTACAGACTTTCATCTTCACTGTGAGTTGTGCTCCATTCACAATTGATGGATTTACTCCTGATGACTTTACTTCATAGCCCCATTATAGTTTAAAAATCTTAGTGCTCTCTCTATTTTTGAAAACAAGAGAAAACCTAGATATTGTAAAACACAAGTCAGAGGAAAAGAATGCCCCTGCGGAAAATAGCGAAAAGAATGCAGTCAAAAGTAACAAAAATTTACTAGAACTGTCATGAAGAGTTACTAGTGTTAAACCAATGCACTAAGTTGCTTCAGCACTGAAAAAGTGAGCCATTTTCCTCTTCCCACTTCAGTTCCACTGACTAAAAACAGCACCATGGAGCCCTGGATGATGTAACAGCTTGCTTTCATTAGGATTAAAACTTTGGTTTTCTATTCTCATAAAGCAGCTCTACCCTGTCCTCCAGGATTGCTATGGATCATAAGCCACTCAAAGGCAATGAGTTTGTTTGCCTGTTTGCTCTGTTGTATGAGTAGAAATAGACGCCTAGAATAATGAGTTTGTATTTCAGAATCAGGACAAATCACATGACATGTAACAATTCTTCAACTTGGTTAAGGAAATGAAGGCACAGAGAACAAGATAAGATCACTAACCTAATCATCTATGTTCTGTAAATGTCATTAACTCATTTTTATAGCTTCAGATCAGTTTTACAAGTAATAATGACATTTACCAATAATACAAAAAAAGAAATTCCTTTTTGCATAGCTTACAACACACATGTATACATGGATGTATAAACACTCATATGAGTAAATCTACATATGTATATGTACAATTTACATGTAGTAGAGGATGACAGATGAGTTAAGCATCATCAGAAATGTTTCTGAAGTAAAGGATATAAAAGTAAAAATATAATAGCAAATTAAATAGAAAAGACTAGATGCTTAGTATAAACTTCTTTGATTTGACAAATTTTAGATAAAATTAGATTTGGTGATATTTGGTGGTCCTGTAGCTATGCCTTTCATCTCAAGCTCCTAAAAAAAATGAACACACTTGATTACTTAACAAAATCTTGGAGACTGAAGTCCACAAAGAGGCACCTCAGAGGGCCAGAAAATGCACTACCAGAAAGAAGCCATTGAAAATCCTCTGAAACAAAAAAGAAGAAAGAAAGAAAAGAAAATCCTCTGAAACACTGATCAAGCCTGACATCCATGGGATCAGCATGAGTGGAAATAAACTGGACAGAAAAGAGTGACTTTGTTTTGACTTTACAGCTAAGGACACAGGAATTTTAGAATGTCCATAAATGGGATTTTTGCTGTCCTAAGACTGTGCTTGGAAGTAAACTGGAATTTTCTACTGCTGCCACAATTTGCATTCTTGGAAACTCACAGGGGCAGATCTACTCCATCCTACAGGATAGCTATGAGTGAACCAACTCATAGCTCGGCCACACTGTGATTTTTTTAAATTTAGTTAATGCATGGATTCGTTTTATTTGAATGAGGTGCTTTGCTTTGTTTTCATGTTCTTTTGGGTATAAATAGTACCCATTGTCTGCATTGCTCTAGACCCGTATAACAATGGCATTTTTAAAATTCACTTCTATTCATTGCTAATTTGTTAGCAATTGAAGTGAAAATGAAATCTTGTCTGAGATTTGTGATCTCTAAAAGTTCTCTAAGCAGGCAACTATCATGAGGTAGAGGGTACAGGAATTGGGGGGGAATATGTATATGTGTATATATATATATACACACACACACACAGATATCCATAAACATAGGTGGATATATATGCATATATATGGATACATAGGCCACCTATATGACTGTACACATACATATATGTGGAATATGTGTATACACATTTACATGGAAATTGTGAATTTGAAATAAAATACAATGGCCACATTCTACTTGATTTGGGACATGGTGGACCAGTTTTTCTATTGTTTTGTAGAAATATAACATTTTGTAGAAATATAACATTCAAACAAGCGCAATTTCTGAACCAAAAGGAATTCTTCACAAAGGTTGGGCAGCCCAGTTAGGAAACTCTTCAGCCTCTTTCTTCCCTATTGAAAACAGACAATAATCACAGTCTGTTAGTACCATCTGCCTCTCCTGAGAAATAAAACCATCGAATGGCAGTTGCAAAGAATCTCAGGTTCCAAGTAGGGAATTTTCCTAAGGGAATCCCAATACATCTGCACTGAAAATTACATTATTTTCCCAGAAGACATCTTTGGGCATGTGGTACAGATAACGAATAATGGAAATGAAAATATCACTTTTTTTAGGCTTGAAGGTAACCACTAACATTGACAGGAGAACTCTGGTATAACACTATGCGTAAACATAAGCCTTAAGCTCTGGGGCTAGAGGAGGATCTTCAGTCAGCATACATCCCATCAGAATCTTAGGGTGTTTGCCACCTTCCATCAAGCTACTGAATAAGCAGTGTGCTCATAGAAAGGTCTAGAGAAAAAGAGAAACCCCTGCCTACATTTGCCTACCATGGACACCCTGGAACCCAAAACTCTCACCCCCCCACCTCCCAAGGCCCTTCTTCTCTCTTAGTCAGGGCAGTGGTTGTAAGGGGGGGGTGTGGGGGTGGGTAATGCGAGAGGGTCAGGTGAGAGATGCAGAGTGATTGTGAGTACTGAAACAGGAAGAACTGCCACTCAGGTTACTTGTGGGCTTGCAGTTTCATCAGGCTGAATGAGCCTGAAAGGAGGAGATAATGAGACGTCCTTCAGATAAATATTCAATATCTCATCTACATCATTGATTTAGCTTTATAAATATCTCTTCATAGATAGTCTCTTCACTCAAACATTACCTACTTTAGTTATTGAACCCATATTCCTAGATTTCTACCACTAGGCAGCACATTCAGAAATCGTTCCATGTTGAACTATGGAGAGATCTTTGATGGGAGCTTAGCGTAGAGTTTCTTCTTATCATCCCTAAACTAATAAAATCATGATGAAAGTTCTGACGCACCTTAGGGCCACACAGCATCGTCAAGGGAGCCCGAGCAGCCCAGTAGATTAGGGACAGAGATGCTTGAATGCAAGGTCAGTGTATAAACCAGCAAGCTACTCCAAATGGAAGAAAGGAGACTGTTGACTCCTGTAAACCCTTTGGAACAGCCCTAGTCTCTGGTCACTGAATCAGATTCAACTCTAAGGCAATGGATCATTTGGGTTTTGTTTTTCATTTTGTCCTCACCAAGAATCATCTTGGGATGTGATGTTGTCAGATACTTAACTCTAAAGTTGAAAACCCTGGAAATACTGTCCAGTCATGCTGGCCTGAGAGACAGAAGGTCAGGGCTTTGGAGTCATCCTCTTTCCACAGGAGGACTCTAGAATATCTTTCCTGTAATGATGGACAAGACATCAGAAGCCTTGTGCAGGGTTGTTATCACTTGAAATCAACTTGATGACAGTGAGTTTAGGTTTGATTTTTCCCCACAAACCATTTCATTGGAACTATGAGAGTTATCAAACCATGCCATAGTTCGATCACATCAAGCAGTACTTTACAATGCTTCCACAATCAGTTTCATAACATTCGATATGTTCCTTCTACTCCTTGATATCCACACCCCTTTGCCTGCTCCCCACATGAGTAGATTTAAAAGAAGTATTTCCAGAGATCAAGATTTAGCCAAACACCGTAGTAACCTATTTTTTTTAAAATTATGCCAACATATAGGCACCACTTGGTAAAACTTTCAAAAGACAAGTATAAACTCAGAATTCCATAAGAACCCCCCCAAAGTAAAAAATATGTTACCTGAGGATGAATCTGCAGACAGGTCCAAAGGGGCCCTTAACTACTCTGCACATGAATGTTGCCAGGACAAGTCAGGTCTCAAGGCATCTGTGACCTCATCATGAAAAGAGGTTTGATTTTGTTTAATCATCAATCTGTCCTGTATGTAATCCAACATCACATATCTTTGAGTTTGATCTTTATATTCTGAACTTTGAGAGTTCTTTCTCTGGTTCATTTATGTTGTATGTATCCCTTTTCCTTCCAGGTCTTTATATTTGACCTCATGACTTTAGAAGGTCAGTAGTTAAAATCTCAATCACCATGTGGAAATCCTAAATTCCATTCCAAACCAATGCGCCTCATGCATAGCCACCACCGGTCTGGCAGTGACCATTTTCATCTTGTTATATGGACTAGCAGGTTTTAAAAAGGCTTTCAGACTAATGCAACTAGAAAGAAAGGTCTGGAAATCTATTTCCAAAGAATCAGTAATAAAAATACTATAAACACAGCAAATATGCCAGCAACCACTTGTGGTGTTGCTGAATGACCTGCAATCACCATGAGCCAAAGACAAATTTGATAAACACTAAAGTCGACTTTGCAAATAATTCAGAGTCCCATTTTGGGTTGTTAAAACCAATCCAAATGAGAGGATGCTGTGAAAGGTGTTCTATTTTTTCGTGACCATTTTAAATTAACAAAACTTAGTCTATTTTCTCATGAGGCTTATTAGTGAGAAGGCTATTTGACAATATATGAAAATATATTGTGTTTATCCCTTCATATGAACAACGTCGATAAATGTTGTCCTCTAGATCACTCTGATAAATAACTGTTTGTGATTAAAATCTCTACAGAAGCTATTGTTCAGGGCCCAGGAGTCAGTTCTGAATCATCTTTTGCCTTTTTCACAACCATTATGTTTAAGTGTCTACCTCTCTTCCTGAAAATTTCCCTTCTTTTGCTCACCTTGCACCCTGTTTCTCCAGAGACTTGTCTCTCTTGATGGCATGTCTACAGTATATGAGGCAGTTGCACATCTTCCAAGGTAGATTTTCTAGTTCTGCACTTTCAATACTTTTCACCAATATTTACAATGCTCTTCACCAAAACTATAATTAAAATGCATCAATTCTTCTGTGACCTTTCTTATCTATTGTACAATTTTTATATGCATATAATATGGCTTAAGTCAGGACCACCTGAGTTCTCAATATGACATCCTTGCTCTGTAACACTTTAAGGACATCTTGTGCATCGTGTATATCCCAATGTAATACACCTTTTGAATTCTTTACTGCTGCTTCCATGAGCATGTTTTTGTGAATCCAAGCATAAATGAAATCCTGAACTGCTTCAAAATTTTCTCCACTTAACAATAATTAATGAAGTCCCTTAACTAAAATCACTGAAATATAGACTCAAAAAGGATTATTGCTATAACAGATGATGTGCCCAGTTTAAATGAGATTCTGAAATTCATGTAGTTAGGCAAAAACGCTAAATGTTACAAAACTAAGACCCAAATCCAGATCTCCTGATGTTTATTTAGTCCAATGTTAAAATGAGCATTTTTATAAGACAAAGTCTAACATGAAAAATGCCTCTCTTTGGATACTTCACTTGATGAGCAACTACAGGTGTTCCTTATTTTCATTATCTTGTTCCTAAGAAAATAATCACCTATTAATCTTTTATTTTTATTTAACCAATTAAGCTTTGTTTCCTCATTTCAAAGAATCTCATTAAAAGTAATGGTCTTTTCCTGCTGGACTTTAATTGCACTTTCTTCATTAAAGTGTTTATTTTTAATACTTTAAAGAAAACCGGAAATGGAGAGGAAATAGTTACAGTCAAATTTAAGTAATGTGTTATTATCTCATCTCCATCGTGAGTGTCATTCTAATAGATATCTTTTTGGAGATCAATTGCTATTTTTTTATATTTCAAAAATTGAGAGACACTATTGTCCTCATAAACATAGGCTATTGAATATGAAACCATACATAAAATATTTTTAACTCTATTCTTAGAAGTCTTGCTGAATGAATGTGTCTACTTCCAGAAATATGTACAGTCTTGGAAACCCACAGGGCTGGTTCTACCCTGTCATGGAATGTCACTATGGATCGAAATCAACCAGATGGCAATGCATGTCATTTTGTTCTGTTCAAAGTAGATGCACAGCAATTAAAGTCTAAACTTATATTCTATGAAATCAAAGAACAAATTATCTCAGTAATGACAGACATCATATCTAATATTTCTTGTATTCTGGTATAATGAGGCAGGAAGCAGAACAAAATAATTAGCATCCTGAGGTATCTGTCACTGACTAAAGTTACAGAGTTTAAGACTGTTGTCTTTTCCTTCTTAGCAAATCAAATGTGACGAGGACACATAAAACAAATTAAATAAATCCATAATAATTGGAATTTAGTCATAGGGAGAGCGGGTCTGTTAACAACCCTTTTCTTACATTTGTCCACCTAGAGCAATCTAAAAGGGAATCTTTAGAAATTACAGGACTCACTGAATCAGATTTCCAAATTTTAAAAATGTATTTAAAAGAAACCCTACTGTTGCAATGCTTTAACTTAAACTTACCTATAGCAGGTTTAAGAAAGTTATATAATCCCTTGGAATTAAGGTGGAAACACCTTAGTGTAAGAATAAGGAGAAAAGCCACTATTCCAAATCAATTTCATAGGACTTTAGCTCAAGTTTCTTGTTTTGAGGGTGGCCAATCAATAGTGATCAAGGATTGCCATTTGCTACTTCCGTGCTCTCTTGGCTTTTGGTAGCCTGTATTATTTGAGCCGGCATGAACATACCCTTGTGAATGCTTTCAAAAGTCCTGCCTTATCCTCAACCCTCATTTCTCCTGTAAATAGTGTACAATGATATAAACTTTTAATCTTTATATACCAACAATTTATGTTTTTTCGATCTAAAAGGTAGGCTCTACAAGCATGACTTTCTTTTGTAGACAGTTTTAAAATCAGTAACAATGACCCATATAATACTACTATCAATAGAATTATAGTGTTATATATATAATGTTTTCTAGCATAAAATTATAATGATGCATCTAAGCTGAGCCAGAGACATATATGCACCATAGATACCTTAAAGAATTTTGAGCTCACACTAGATAGTACCCTTAATGTAAGAATAATTAGACCTATGAAATGGCCCTACTTTGTACTCTCACGCCTAAGAGATCACGGAAGATATGAGAGCTATTGCCAATTATGGTGAAGAAGCCAAACGATGTCCTCTTCTCATAAAGAATAGAGTCTAGGGTCTTAAATATTTGTTTCAAAATGAGCAGCCATCTAAGTGATACTTCAGCTATATTCACATTGAAGAGGTAGACCAGCCTGTGGGTTCCAAGAATTGCAAATCATATCATCCAGTTCTTCAGGAGATCATGGTATCAGAGCTCACATTCTGAAATCTGGATTTGCATAAGACTATGGGTGAAATTGGTGGCCCCAAATCTATGCTCACGATCTCCACATGGATTAGGCCTTCGGTACATTCCCTCTGCCTATAATCCAGATATGTGAATAGCTACGGTATCAAACAGAGAGCTTTATAAAGTCAATTATGGAAGAGATAGTTAGATTAAAATGTAGCACCCTATCATTTGACCTCCCTTTTGAATCATTTGAAAGATCTCTCAGTTATTATTTTCTGTTTTCTTTTCTACTGGGTTTTTTCCTTTATTTTATGTTGTCATTATGATGGGCATTTTTATTGGATTCTTCCTTTTGTTTTGTCTGATTTTCTCTAGATGAAATCTAGGAGAGCTAAATCTATAGAGACAATGAGAGAGCTGTAACACTAGAGGATCGGCAGAGAGAAACAACAAAAGGACCAGTTGTCAGAGCGCAAGACAGAGTGGTGGGCTTCCTGACCGACTGACTGGGAATCTGCTCTCAGACACATAATCAATACAAGCAGAATTCTGGCAGAGAGAGTGCCAGAAGTGAAGGCTTTCAGGTGGGAAAGTACTCAAAAGAAGACTGAGGAAGAGTTGACTTCTCAAAATAGAGTTGACTATAATGACCTTGATGAAGTAAAACCTTCGAGACCTTCATGTGCTGATAGAGCATAACTCAAAAAGAGAAGAAACAGCTGCAAGTACCAATTAACCATTGAAATTTGGAATGTGCAAAGTATGAAACTAGAAAAAATGGAAGTAAATAATTAAATAGAATGTGCAATAATCAATATTCTAGGATTTAGTGATCTTAAAGGGGCTGATATTGGTGATTCGGAAGCAGAAAATCTGTTTTCTTTGTGTGTAATTGCACAATCAAAAGGAATGCTTTTGCATTTCCTGTCAAAAAGGACAAATCGAGATTTATCTTGAAGTAAAATGCTGTATGCATTGATAATTTTTGGCAATTGGAATACAAAAGTTCGAAAGAAAGAAGTGACAGAGGTTGGAAAATATGATCTTGGTGACAGAAAAAAAATTTGATAGGGTTTCGAAAGACCAATGACTTTTTCAGTACAAATACCTCTTTTCAACAACATAGGAGGTAATTATACAGAAGTATTTCTTCAAAGAGAATACACAGAAATAAAAGTGACTGGATCTGTGGGAAGAGACCATAAAGAAGCTCAATATCAGCAGCTAAAACCAACTGTGGACCAGGTAATCAATTACTCATATTAGAGTTGCGGTTGAAGTCAACGTAAGTTAAAACAAGTCCACTAGACCCAAAACATGAACTTGAGTCTATCCCACCTGAATTTTGAAAACTTCTAAAAAAACAGATTTGTTGCGATAATGACAAGTAACAGCAATGACGGAAGACCTGAAGAGTTGTGAGATGATATCAAGGACATCATACATAAAGAATGCAAAGGGCCATTAAAAAGAAAAGATCAAAGTAGATGTCAAAAGAGATGCTTAAACTTGCTCTTAGTCCTAGAGCAACTAAGGAAAATGTAAGAAAAAAATGAAGCCAAAGAGATGAACAGACAAAGTTAAAGGGCAAGTCCAAAAGACAAAGTAAAATATCATAATGGTGCATGCAAAGGCTTAGAGTGAGAAAGCCTAAAAAGAACATGTTCAGTATATGTTAAACGAAAAGAAATCAGGAAAAAAGCCAAGCCTCAAATTGCAGCCCTTGAAGATTCTATGGACAAAATATTGAATGATGCAGGAAGCAACAAATAAAGATGGAAGAATACATGAAGTCACTGTACCAGAAAGAATTAGTCAGCATTCAACTATTCCAAGAGATTGTATAAAGCAAGAGCAAATAGTACTAAAAGAAGTAATCCAAACTACATTGAAAGTGTTAGCCAAAATCAAGGCTCTGGGAATAAGTGGAATAATAACTGAAATATTTCAATAAGCTTCTGAAACACTAGAAGCCTCACCAGTCTATGCCAAGACATCTCCAAGAGAGTTGCTCAGCCAACTGGAATAAATCCATATTTGTACCCATTCCAAAGGAAGGTGGCCCAACAGAAAGCTCAAACTAGAGAGCTTTCTGTGTAATAACCTTGATATTACAGGTAATATCAACTATGCAATGTCAGTGTCTGGAGAAAACCTTCAGTTCAAATTCAAAAAGGCCTAATGTCTCCTCTCTTTCTTCAGTCTGTCAACAGCTTTCAAGGCAAGTTTCTTCAAATTAGAATATCCAGAGCACACAGGGCACTGAGTACAGTTCTAACCTGTCTTGCAAGCATTTTCAACTAATCAGTTTTAACAAATTCAATTTAATGTCTGAAGGTAGTGGGTTTACAAGTTCTCTACTCATACTTGCCAATAATCATTCCTATCACACATTATGTTAAGAAAAATAAGGAGAAGAAATTAGTATGCTCCTAGAACAGACTTTATACACAATTTTGAGAACAATCAAATCCAATTCCTTTCTTATCTATATTATCCCATTGATATTAAATATGACCTTAGGCCCCTGACTGTATCAAGCCAGGGGCAGGCCTTCTGTCAGCCATTTTGACCAAGCAGCATGGCCTCAGAGAAGTTCAAGGGGATATTTCTGCCCCCTGAGCTCAATATTTACAGTTATCACATTCGGTTTTGTCATTTCAAACAACAATAGCCAAAGACAACTTCTAGGTATCAAAACCTTCATTCTCCATGTTCTTTCCAGAAAACAATCAAGTAAACTGTGTGACCCTATTTGACCTCTAGCTAAACAAAGTAGAAAAACTACCAGAAAGCAGAGGTCAGAGAAGCATGTGCCTTCCACCTTCATGATTTGTTTCTCTAGCAACTCACGTCCAAGGTAGCCCAATGTGTTAGGCCAGGTTGACTAGAGAAAGAAAGCCAGTGGAACTCTTTTATGTGTAAGAAAGAGTTTTATATCAAGAAGTTTTATGTATCAGGAGAACATCCCAGCCCCAACCAACTGATTCTATCCTTTCAGTTCTATATATCAAGTTGACTTGAAGTTATGTTACTACCACAATTGGATTAATACTTTCCTACAGGCATATCAAGGGAGGTTTGGGGGGAAATGGAAATATGAGAAAGGAGAAAATGTTCTGGAATTGATCATGTTTATGATTGCACAACTCTTCTTAATATGGTTAAACTATTAAACTATATGATATATGAGTTATATACCAATAAAGCTATTGAAAAAGAAATCTCAGTTTGCTATATATGGAAACTAAAACTCAGAAATTCTAGTCAATTCACCTAAAATCTCTTCATATGTTGGGTTTATGCTAGTGGTTGGAAACTGCTTTTCTCTTCATCATCCTCTACCCTACATCCATTTTAAGGTGATCTCTTTTGTTCCCTTTGGATACAGGTACTGTATGCTTAGCAAATAGAATATTTCTATAGATTAGACATCTAGAGAGAGAGAAGACAACTCCTACAGGAAAGACCTAGGAATTTTGCCGTCTCCATCCTCCAGGAACTGTATTCCTTTCCCTCTGTCAAGGTATCTCTTCATAGAGTAAAATCCCAGTCCTGCTAGAGGAAATCAAGGTGAGATGAGTTTACACACATGGTCCAGACCATATGAAAGGAGTCAATGACCCCGGAGGGACTGGTAATTTAGCCTTAGAGACTTAAGGATGATGAAAGGCAGTCAATTTAAGAACTACCCCAATGTGAGAGTCTCTTTAGGGTGATTTTAGTTAACAGGATTGTTTTTAATAGAAATTTTCTTACTTAGTCATAGAAAAACTGTTAATAAGAATTATATTCATTTCCCTTGACAACTTTGAAATCTTCTGTTCACATGTACTAAAATGGACATGACTTGAGTTAAGCAGGGTTAGCATGACTCCAGGTTAAGCAGGGACACTTAAATAGAAAGCATTTTTGTATGGAAGAGATTTTTACTGTGGCAAAGTTTTTATTAAAAAATAATAGCTAAAAGCTCCATTGGCTCTTTTATGTCTCTAATATTTAAGAGAAATTGCTTACTTTATCAACTAAGTGATTTAGCGTCATCATCAGATTATATGAAATTGAGGAAAGTAATAGAAGAACAGCTAAGAGAGGTAAATTAATGCAAAATTTTTTAAACACATAAATAATAAACATTTCATGATGGTATGCTGGAATATAGAGAGGTTTGCTTCATTAGATAATTACTGAAGTAATTTCATTTTTAATAAACATGGGAAAATGCTTTGTATATCATGTAGCAAATTGTTATCATAATTGTTATTCTTAAGTAGTCAAATAATTAATACAGTGCTTCTCTCTCTACTGCTCTGTGTACAGAATTTTTTCCAGTGTACACATTGTTAATAATAAGAACTTACTCTTAAAACGTGGATAACTGACCTGTTAAAAAGAATATTTGAGAGTTGAGCCCTGGTGGCCTAGTGATTGTGCACGGGACTGCGGCCAACTGGGATAGAAGTTCAATTCCAGCAGTGGCTACACAGGAGCAAAGGCTGGGCCTCCTGCTCCCACCACCAGAGGGCCAGGATGCCAAAAAAAAAAAAAGAGAGAGAGAGAGAATATTTGACAATGCTAGACTATCTGAATGAAATAAAAATTTCAATTGAACCTTAAGGAAAGACTTGGTAATGATAAAATCCACTTCCCCTATGGAGTATTGTTGCCTTCATCTTCTACCAGTGAGAAATAGTTATCTGAATTATGAACAATCTACATTTGCACAGAGAAAGGTGACACTTTCCCACAGACTGTCACATTCTTGAGATCCTTCTGCTACCCTGTCCTGTAAGGTTACCATGGATAAGAATCTACTCTGTGGCAATGAGTTCTGTCTGCATGCATTTACAATACACTGAAGTATCCCAAGTGCCAGGTAGGCTTTGACTATTCTTAGTTACAATATAAATTGTCATATAATCATAGAAACAAGAGTCTTTTCAGAAACGGTGTTACCTGACTTTTTTTTTAATTAAAAGAAATTCTTTACTCATTAAAGGCACCAAAAGCTTATTAGTGAACTTTTAATTTAAGCATACTATCATTTTTAATATTAGTAAAAAATTATTGTTTTGCAGTTCAATTAACAATAAGTATAAATTAGCAGAATGATTAGTCTTCCATATAAAGAATAACTATTTTCAAACATATTTAAAGTTCTGCTTTACATTAAAGCAATTAATGTTATTATAAACAAATATCATTCACCTATTAACCCAAAACTATACATTTAACCTAATTGAACTTTCTTTATGTAACAAAATCTTCAAAACCCCATATTTTTACTAATCTATGCCTTAGACAATCTCTATTTGTAATGATAATAGGAAGTGTTGGTTTTAATTATATAAGGGCTTAATAAGCACAAGACTCTTTATTAAACACTTCACTATAACTGTATATGATCTCTAATTCAGTAAACACTTTTATAAGTCCTAACTCTCTTTCATATACAATGAGTGAACAGATGAAGTCCCTATCTTCAGAGGCTTAAATAAGAGTAGGTTAGAAGACAGAGAAGAAAGAAGCACAAATAAACACATAAAATATCTCAAATGATAAGAGTATTGAGGAGGATATATCTTTTAATCGAGGTAAGAATATTGTTTCCATTTTATATGAAGAATGGAGGATTAAATTTCCTTTTTCAATGCCACAGAGTTAATGACTCACAAATACAGGATGTAATTAGCAGATTGACAATTCCAGAAACCAAACTTTTAATCATAGACACTATTCTCTTACCATGAATCTGTAATTATATATTGATTTGCTTTTTATTAATTAGAATTTGTTAATAATCTACTCATTTAGAACTGTGGCAGTCATGTGCTTATGTTAATTTTATGATTGAGATGTAGGGGTAGAGTCTAGCCTGTTAATCTGGAGATAGGCATTGAGTTCTCTATGTGGGCATGGCTTTCTCCTGAGACTTTTGGGAAATCTCACGATATTTCCCTCATGAAGATGAGAAGCTATCTTTCCCAGTTGTTGGAAGTTAGAGATGATTAATCACGAACAAGACAAGCTGGCAGCTTTCGAGGAGCTGGGAGCTTTCGGGGAGCGGTGGCGCGCGGTGGAGAGACCACACAGCTTTGCCTTGATGGAGCCAGACCTCTGAAGCTGGGGCAGCCAGATGGAGACCTCTGCCAGTAATGAGTTGCTTCTGCTGTCGATGGACCTTGAGCGCTGGAGGCAAGATGCCCTGACAGCACCAGGATTCTGCACCCACTGACCTGTGACTTCGTGAGTCGGAAAAAGACTTTATAAACTGATTTCGGGCATATGGGTTAATATCAGACTTATGACTTTGGACTGGACTGGGCTGGGATGCTTTCTCTGTATCCCATTCCTTTTGTATATTAACCCTTTTCTTATATCGATATGTGTGTCCTTGAATTTGTTCCTCTACTCTACCCAGACTAACACAGAACACATATGGATACCTTATGGGTCAGTCATTTGAAATACATAAATTAGTAAATATAGGTTCTCTTTTTTGTCTCATTTTGAGTATACTTCAAGGATAAAAGAGTGTTTTTTTTTTAAAGAAAGTGTTTCAACAACCTGCTATATCTCCTTAGAGATGTACAAATACAGATAGAAATGATGACTATTAATTATGCATTAGCTTTTCGCCTGCCAAAATCCTTGGCTGAACACATTCAAGTACTAACTTGAAGGTTGAGATTTCAAACCAACCCAGAAATACCATGGAAGAAGATCTCAGTGATACGGTTCTAGAAAGGACAAAATCAGGAAAACCCTCTACAGCCTAGGGGATAACTCTGGTTAGGAATTAATTCAGCAGCAAAGGGTTTATGTCCGGCACTGTCTGCTTGCTTCTGTAGTATTATCTCTGTCAATCACCACACATTATTTAAGTGTTCTAAACTGCAAATTACACCAAATTCAGGCTTTTCAAGAATAAGTAAATAACCAAACAAACAAACAAATAATCCATTATAAAGAAATTATTATGTAGCATAAGCTATTGTTTTGCCTAAGTAAAGGCATAAAAGATAGATACGAACTGCAAATACTGCTTCAGTAGCTAACAGTTTTTTCTCTCTTTATCTTAATTCTATCTCTTTTGTCAGTCTTCATTCTGTCTCAAGTCCCCAAATTCACTATCTTTAAGTCATGCCTAAATTTCCCTTAACCAGACCTTAAACGAATACTCTCCTGTGGCAGGGCCTCAGGGGTATAAAATTGTGGTAGGACTAACTAAATAAACATGTTAAAGATGTGGTAAATTTTCACTTGTCCTTTCAGCCTCATTGCCTCCTAATAATTATTTAAAACAAAGCACCTAATAGTTTGCAAACACGTATTAAATTCCCCGTCTTCACCAGAATTTTAATTAATCTCTCCTCCTCCTAGGTTGTCTGAACCTTGGCTTCATCTCATGAGATATGTTTGCTCAGTGCTACATTTTAAAAGCAAGGAACATCCTTCTTATTTTAATCTCCCTTCCTCCCAGTTCTTTACTTGCACTGTTTGGATAAATAACTTCAACTTGGAGAAGATGATAAACATGGATCAAAAACAACAAAGGAAGCAAATTACTTCCCACCTACAATGCAGCATAATAGAACTAATAATCTCCAAAGACATCCACCTGATTTACAGGTGCAAAAAATGCCTGCCTCAGGATATGTTTACTTCCAGAATGTGTATTTGGAACACTGAATATAAAAGAAATTAACTGGATATCTATTTTCTTAATAATGTCATTTAAAATACACAGCCTGCACTAGTGCACGAAAGGATGAATGAGAAGTGGGACTATTTGGGAATGACATGGTTGAGTTTTCAAAATATCATTATGTGTAATAACTATAGCCCCATCTAGGACAGCATCTTAGGCAGCAAAACTCTAGAAAATTGAACAAAACAATTGATCTTGACCACAAGGTCGAATAGTCATGTTATTAGTTCATAATGAAATTAATTAGATTTTGTCCTACCTTTTCATAGTTTATAACAAAAACTTTAAAATTTTGAAATGATGTATATGCCTTTGCCAAAAATTATTTCTAAATTTTGAGATGGTGCCTTCCCCTCACCCCACCCCTTTTTATTTTATAACATCAGCCAACACAGGTTTGGCTGCCAGCATGTTTGGATCTTCCAAAAAAAGAAAATTGCTCTGGAAAAGCTGACATTGCATGTTTGGACTCATTGTTGCAGCCACCACGTCAATCCCTCTCTTTGCTTGTCTTCCTCTTTTTCAATGGCCTTCAACTTTACCAAGCGTGATGCCCATTTTCAGGGCCAGCTTTTCTGGAAACATCACATCATGATGCCCTCATTTCTAAGCAGCACCCTCAGTAGAGTTCTAAAAAATATATGCTTGTTCTTCTGACAGTCTTTCAATAGTCTTGACAGTACTTTCAGTAATCTTTACCAAAACCCTAATTCAAGTGCCATTCTTCTGTGGTCTTCCTTATTTGCTGTACAAATATGAGGGGGGTTAAAAGTACCATGGCATTTCCTGTATGAGCCCTAGTAGCATCGTGTAGTACGCCCTGGGTTGCAAACCACAAAGTCTTTATCAGTTTGAACACACAAGGCACTTTGAGAGAAGAATGAAGCTTTCTGTTTCTGTAAAAACTTCCAGCCTTCAAGTCTGAAGAGGAAGTTCGACTTTATCATGAAAAGTTACTATGAGTTAGAATTAACACCTGAATTATGGGAGATTTTTTTGGTGAAGTCACCTAATAACCACCATCTCTTTCTTCTCCTTATTTTTTTTTTCTGATGTCAAAAGGTTGCCTGACTAAAATAACTCGGGCTGAGCCCTGGTGGCGTAGTGGTTGTGCGTGGGACTGGGGCCCACTAGGATGGAGGTTCAATTCCAGCTCCACAGAGCAAAGGCTGCACCTCCTGCTCCCACCACCAGGGGCAGTGATGCCCAAACAAAACAAAAAAGCAAAACAAAACAAACAAATAACTCTCCATCTTATAAAAAGAAGATAACATTACATAAATAAAATAGAGTTGTGATCAAAATAAAGAAAAATAAAAGTCCCATATACTCATTTGCGATGGATGGACACATTTCTAGAAGAGCATCTCATTACAGAAGTAATGTGTGCATTTACCCCTTTCACCTGATTCTGTTGGATGTTCCCTAAGACAAAGAGGGTCTAAAAAGAAGGTGTGTGGATTACAAAGCAAGTCATGCCAGGCAATTGCTCTGCCCGACAAAGAAACCCTTTGTCCATTAGGGAAATTAAGGGATCTGAATCATTTATAGCTCCTGCTATTTATAATATAATGTTTTCCATGTATTTTCTAAGACCAATGATTTCCTTATTAATCTTCTTGAGAGCAAGGGCCACCTTCCCTGCTTGATTTCTTACAGAAGACTTAAAGAAGACTTCAGAGACCCTGGTGATACAGTGGTTATACCCCAGACAATAAGCTGAAAGGTCTATAGTTGAAATTCATGTAGTTATCTTTGAGAGCAAGTGGTGGTGGTCTGCTTTCATGAAGATTTACAAACTTGGAAGCCTTATAGGCAAGTTCTATTCTGTCAATAGCATTGCTGTGAATCAAAATTGATTTAATTACAGTGAGCTTTAAAAGTGTTTGGAATTAAGAATTCATTAAATATTTATCAAAGGAAGGAAGTGTTTCTTTTTATGAAACTAATGTGAATGTATGAGAAAATGTTCCCGATCATTAGCCATAAGAGAAATGCAAATCAAAACAACAAGGAGATAACACCTAACACCCTCGAGGATAACCCAATTCAAAATATCAGAAAGCAACAAGTGGTGGAGGGACTGTGAGGATACAGAAACTCTCATCACTGCTGGTGGACCTGTAGGTATGTACAGCCACTATGGAAATTGATATGGCAATATCAAAACAGATGAAAATTGAGCTACAAAATGACCCAGCAAATCCCCTACTGGGCATATACCCAGAAGAAGCAAGAAACAAACAACTACCAGATATCTGTGCTCCAATGTTCATCACAGCACCGTTCATAATAGCAAGGAGTTGGAAACAACTAAAATTGCCATCAACTGATGAATGCATTAAAACGATGTGGTACATACATACAATGGAGTTCTAAGCATCTCTGAAAACCAATTATGAACGCATATAACACATTGCTGCATGGGAAGAACTGGAGGAAATTATGCTAATGAAGTAAGTCAAGCACAAAAGAATATGTGCAAGAGTCCACTGAGATAAGCTTAAAAAATGTAAAAGGGGCATAGGGAAAAGGTTACTGTATACATAAATTCCTGGGGGGAGGCCCAGGTAATATGGCAGTGGTCAGACCTAATTCAGAGCTACATATGGTAGCCAACTGTGGTGGGGCGGGTGATGAGATGGTGATGTATAGAGAGAGACTGGGGTACCAACCCACCAAGGGAAGCATATTGTTTATATCTCCACAGGGAAAGTGGGACCAAACTTAAACTCAGAGTCCCAGGATGTGAATGCAGCATGACAGCACAGAGTAGTGCCAGGGGAAGTGCCTGAGGGCCAACCCCAATCCCAACTACATGGATATGGACAGCCACCTCTCCCCCCAGGCCAGTTTGCTTTGGAAAACAGCACTGAAGCTGCAGTTTTTGGAGTGGAGCATGCCTGACCAGAGCACATGAGATCAAATGAAGGGGGAGGAAAAGAAAGTGGAGTGCATCCTGACCCACCAAGCCTTGAGGATGATATTCCCACTCAGAACAACCAATGCACAGAGAGGACCATATGGCCAGCCCTACTATGAATCACAGCATCACTCCCTAACATAAGACCCTTTGGGGACAACAATGGAGAAGCAGAGTCAGGATGGTACCCAGTCTGAGCCAACCACACCCTGGCAAGACACTAAGTGTGTGCAACAGAACATGGAGTTCCGAGGGAAAGTCAAGGATATACTTTGAGGTGAGATGTGGCACCCCATCAGATTCAACCGGGGCACACTACTGGAAGTCAATTAACAGGCCTTGAACTATTTGCAGGTTTTTATTTTATTATTTTTATTTTTAATGTGGACATTGGGTTTTTTTTTGTTGTTGTTGTTATCCTCATTTTATTTTCTTTGGCCTCTTCATCTTAAGATACCTTGTTTTCTTTGTACATATTGTTATCTCTGGAGTTCTATCTAGATAAAATAGACTGGATGAACAACCTGGAGGAGAAAACAATGGGACTGATGGTTTCGGGCGTGGGGGGATATGGGAGATGGAGATGAGGGGGAAAGGAGGTGGTGTTGACCAGCCAAGGAATAACAGAACAAGTGATTCAAAATCAGTGACGAGTTGGGTTTGAGAAGCTTGACGGAGAGTCATCAAGTGTGATATAACAGATAGAAAATACTGAAACCCAAATGGAAGCTGAGCCTTAGAGTGGGACAAAAGGAAAGTAAAAGGAAATAGAAGAAAGAGCGGGGGGATAATGGGCATTTATAGAGATCTAAATATAGGCATGTACAGAGGTGAATATATTTTTACATGATGATGGTAAGATAGATCTATGTGCATATACTTATAGGGTTAGTATTAAGACAGCAGGTGGGCATTAGACCTTCACTCAAGTACTTCCTCAATGCAAGAAAACTTTGTTCTATTAAATTGGCATTCCATGATGCTCACCTTCCCGACATGATCAATGAAAACAAATGTGTGCATAAGCAAAAGTGGTGAGAAAAGCTGACGATGTTTGAATATCAAAAGATGTAGCATCTGGGGTGTTAAAGACTTGAAAGTAAACAAACCTCGATCTAGTTCAGAAGCAACAAAGCCCACATGGAAGAAGCACACCAGTTTGTGGGACCATGGGGTGTCAAAGGGATCAGTTATCAGCTTTCAAAGAACTAAAAATGATAACATGATTTTTGATATGATCACTGATGACGAATGTGTGCATAAGCAAATGTGACGAAGTAAGCTGATGGTGCCCAGCTATCAAAAGCATCTGGGGTCTTAAAGACTTGAAAGTAAGCTGAGCCCTGGTGGCACAGTGGTTGTGTGCAGGACTGCAGTCCATAGGATTGGCAGTGCAAATCTAGCAGCAACTCTCCAGGAGCAAAGCTGGGATTCCTACTCCCACCAGAGCAGTGATGCGGAAATTTAAAAAAAAAAAAGGCTTGAAAGTAAACAAGCAGCCATCTAGCTCATAAGTAACTAAACCCACATGGAAGAAGCACACCAGCCTGTGTGACCATTAGGTGATGAAGGAGACAGGTATCAGGCATCAAAGAACTAAAAATTATGTCACTATAAATGAAGAGGAGTAGAGATTGGGAACTAAAGCCCATCAATCAGTGAAGCAACATTCCCTTACAGAGGGATTGCTTGGAGGAGACAAGCCAGTCATGATATAGTGTGGCAGCAATGAAATAAGCAACTTTCCTCTAGTTCTTAAATGCTTCTTCCCACCCACTATCATGATCCCAATTCTACCTTACAAATACAGTTAATCCAAGGGATGTACACTGGTATGGATAGGAGCCAGAAACATGAGGAATTCAGGGCAGATGATTCCTTCAGGACCACTGATGAGAGTGGTGATACTGAGAGGGTGGAGGGAAGGTAGAGTAGAAAGAGGGAACCAATTGTAGGGATCTACATTTAAACTCCTCCCTGGTGTACAGACAACAGGGAAGTGGATGAAGGGACACATCAGACAGTGTATGATATGACAAAATAATGATAAGATGCAAATCATTAAAGGTTCATGGAGGAGGGAGAGTGGGGAGGGAGGGTTAATATAGAGAGTTGATACCGGGGGCCTAAGTGGAAGGAGGATGTTTTGAGGATGATGATGGCAACAAGTGTGCAAATGTGGACTGCATATAATTAACGTATGAATTGATCATGATAAGAGTTGGATGAGTCCCCCAAAAAATTATTTTTAAAAGGGAATTAATGTAAATTATCACTTGAAAATGGTACTAAGTGGCTGAACAGTGGCATCGTGGTGGTGCGTGGGACTGTGGTCCACTGGGATGGAGGTTCAATTCCAGCAGCGGCTCCACAGGAGGAAAGGTTGGGCCTCCTACTCCCACCACCAGGGGGCAGTGACACACCCCCCCCCCCCAAAAAAAAAGAAAATGGTACTAAGTTTAATGGTGTTGATAATTTACCCAAACAGGGTTTTATTCCCACTAAGTGTTAAGCTCCAAAGACTTTTTTTTTTTATGAAATCCTTTGCTTGTTCATCTTGAAAATCTGTTAGTCTCTGATTTGTCTATTTTAGTGGTGGTTACAAAGCTAGGTGCCCTCATGCTTGTAAATGGGGATCAGGAGAAATGGGGATCACCTGGCGGTGAAGTGCGGTGTGCCACAAAGTCAGCAGTTTAAAACCACCAGCCACGCCCTCAGAGAAAGATGAGGCCTTTTACTCCCACGTGCATTTACCGTCTCAAAAATACACTGAGGCAGTTCTGCACTAATTTCTAGGTTAGTGAGATGCTAACCATATATTATGTATAAAATATTTTTAAAAATTAGTTCACCATTTTATTCTTTAAATTAATCATGTAACGTTGGTTCTTAAAAGTTATTTTCAATTGCCTCATGTGCACCTGGAAGATGAACATTAAATAAAGAAGAAAAAAGAAGAATCAATGTGTGTGAATTATGGTGCTGGGGAAGAATATTGAAAATCGCATGAACTGCTAAAATCATACACTTTAAAGGAGTGAATTGTTGCTCCTGACGATTCAATAGCCTCAATATTCAATATATCTCAATATGGTGAGTAGCAATTGGGGGGGGGGGTAAAAGTTTGGAAGAGCCATCTGAGGTGCCGTTTTTGGTCTGTCTCTGCTGAGAGACAAAAATAATAGTAAAAATGAAGATGTATGGAAACATTTAGTGCAATGGACTAAAGGACTTTTTTAGACTGGGTTCTCTAAGGAAGCAAAACCAGGGAAACCTATGTCTGCATCTGCAAAGAGAACTCGACCTAAGGAAAATGGCATATGCAGTTGTAGAAGTGGGCAGGTTCTAGTCCAAGAAGGTTCCAAGGCTGGAGGTCAGATATTTGACAAGTGGTGTCTCCTGCCTTAAGTAACAGTGTGGAGTGGGGATATGTTATGGTATAGTGAAAGGGTTACAACAAATGAGATGAAACAAAATGCAAACAAATTGATGATCTGTCCCATGAAATGCTCTTGCAGTTCCTCAATTTGCAACAAAATTTTCATATATATGAACACATATACATATAAATATTGCAAATACATATATATATAACCTTTTCACCTATTTTTCAAAGAGAAGCACTAGCCTAACAAATTCTACTTCTAATCATATTAAGAGTTTAGAGATGAGGGTTTCAAACTGCTAATGTGGTTAAATCCGTGTATTTTCTTGGAACTGAAAAGGTTTGTTAACTAGACAAGAGTTCCCTAGTGTCTCAAATTAGAGAGTTTAGTATAGAAAGAGCTTTCAATGACTGAGAAATTCTTAGCGGTGAAAATGAAAAGTTTTAGCATAAAAGCCTAGTTTTTTGTCCTCGGGACAATCATGGAGACAATGAAGATAATGGCATGGGGAAGGGACTTATTTGTCCTGCCCTCCTAAATGTACTACGTAGTCTGGCAGCATCTATTGTCTCCGGCTTGATTCCAGGATCTCTTGAGCCTTAGCCGCCACTCATGCTTGAAGAGCCTTGTTTCGGCTCCCTGGGTATAACCCACATGCTCTTTCTCAAGTACTCTGCTTTGCTCTGATTCTTCCAGAATCTTCCCTGCATCAAAGACCCCCCAGGGAATAATCATCAAGGTCAGTTACGCTTGGATCATTTCCAAAAATGCCCTCTGTCTCAAATATTGTGAGGTTGTTTTTTTGTCCAGTAAGACCAATTAATATTGCTTAGATTAATGCATTTCTTTTAATACTGTCTTCCAAAAAGCTTCAATGTGGTACAATATCCTACTTCAATATATATGCGTATACTTTCTCATCTTCCAAATGTTACGTCTGTATGAAGTTACATTTAAGTCAGTTTACTTCCCTCTTTCTTTGGTTGGGTAAATCTTGACTTAATCCATGGTTTTGTTCATTCTCTCAACCATACATGCTTCACTTATAACTTCCCCCTTTCTTTATCTCACTATATCATTCCTTATACTTCTGTATTGTAATTTTTCCATTTTTAAAGACTGAACAAAAATACTCTGGAATATTTGGAATAAAATGAAGTAATCTCAGCAAAACAGCTTTAACATCCCTATCCATCTTGGCAGTCAGTGTTCTTTAAGCAACTTCAGATATTCTCTAGTACTATTTCATCGCCTTGCTCAGACCATTGTTGCACTTTCTGGATCACCAGCCATGCCATCTGCTTTGACTTTGAGACAGAAATTTTATCATGTTAAGAATAGAGCGAGGACTAACAGGGTAAACCTTCCAAATATTACCCTACATTCTAGACATTTATTTGGTGGAACAAAGTCCCCTATCCCAAACACACCATCATCTTCCATTTATAATTAGGATTGTTGTCTTTTGAGCAATAAGAAAGCTTCTTTTCTCTTGGTAAAAAACGTTTTCCTCCATAAACAGATAAATTAAATCTTCCTTTCAGGGGAATTGTAGATATTCAAGAAAATCAAATCTAAGAGAAGTGCCTACAGCATCCGCTGGAACATTATTATAGCTTCTCAATCAATTAAGTCTCACTGTCTTGAAAAGGACAATGGGCAGTCTTGCAACTACCTAGCAAATTCTTGCTCTAATCTTTGAGGGTATATTTAAGAGAAAAACAAAATGCTCTGTAAGAGTACTGGAAATGAGAGGCTATGTCTTGATGTCCTGATTTTTAGTTACACAGCAAATAAAATCACTGAAAACCTACATGCCTCAAGCCTAATTTCACACCCAGAAAGAACACAATGTGAGCCATGATTGAATATTGCAATAGCCCAATAACTGGTCTCCGACTTTCCAGTCTGGCCAAGGTGACCCTTTAAAAAAAAAGTTCAGCTCATAGTGTCCCTTTTCAGAACTATCTAAACATTCCTCGTTTCACTGAGAATGAAAGCCAAAACCCTTGCTATGGTCACAGCAGCATTTTCTTTAAAACTTTATCTTGTGCAAAGCTTGCCCTGGTTAGTCCCTCTTCCTTCATTGTGCGACTTTTCTTTTCATTACATCTCAAAGCACTTTCAGTACCCTTTTCCCATGACGTTTCACCTATATGTCCATCCCCACAACTTGCATCTAGAACTTTTGTCTTCAACTCACCATCTCAATGAGGACTTTGTGGGTTACTTTGCTCATTTGCATTTTAATTTTTTTATTATGAGTTGAGTGAAGGGTTTCAGAGAAATCCGTTTTCCAGTCAACAAGTCTTGAACATTGTTTCCATGTAATTGATTAAAATCCCCTCAGTGAAGCAGTCCTTATTGCACTCTTCCACTCTTTGCATTCTTCTAGCTTTCCTAACCCAACCTGACTTTTGAGCTTGATCCTTGGGCAAATGCTGCCCTTTTGGCATCAAGTGGTTGATTATTCTAGGTATTGTGAACATCCCTAGTGTTCTTGTTGACTTTACAAACCTATATATGTTTGGGTTGGAAAACTCATCCACAGTGGACGAATTTAGTTCTGTGTTGGGATGATGACTCAGAGCCATGCTCTGGGAGGTTTCATCAATCTTTATTAACCATAATTATCTAACCAAAAGGCATGGTCTTTTATGTGATTCTATGCTTTGTCTTGCATTTTTCTCCCACTCGATTCTCGATGTTCTAAAAAAAAAACCTTATCATATCAGTCAGTAGCAGGAGCTCAAGGACATCTAGTTTTTCTGCTCTCAAAATAATGAACGCTAAGGTTCATAATAAAGAAATATTCATAACTCTGTCTGCCATAGAGTCACTACATTCACAACAGTATCTTAGTTGTTTTATGTCTGCTTTATTAAGAGTCTTCCATTATGTGAACTAATTTAGTGAAACCAAATGTATGATGGAGTCTTCTGCGATCAACCAAGTAGTTTGGGGAAGAATGGTCATGTGTGTTCCTTCTTAGTTAGTCTGTTCATACTCTTAATATAATTGAAAGAAATTGCCTTGGGGATATGACCTATAAATCAAGTGGAAGTTTCAGACCTATTTTGTCAAAAAAGGGATTAGGAAAATTGGCATCTTGCAGTGTATTTTTCAGGATAGGCCCATAGATTTATAATAGAGTGCCCCCAGAATATACCTCTTACTCAAACATTAAGGATTACATTATGAAGGAAGTCCAACATCTCTGAAGACACTTTTGATTGCTATTTTATCAAAGCTAGGCTTGACAGTGGAAAGTTCTATGGTTGAATGACTGACAGAGACTGTGGGTATAGTTCACTTAATGAATGGACGGGAGAGTTAAAGTAGTAATCATTGTAGGCTGCTGGTGTCAGCTACTCAAGAAGGGTTTCCCTAAGAGTGACATAGATGGGAAACCTACTAAATAATTCCTTGATTTACACAGGGAGAAACAATTTAGATCAAATGAAGTACAGACTAACTCAAGTTTTTAGACTGTAGAGTCAGTATCTAAATTTGATGCAGTTTACAGACCCAACACTTCTTGAATGAAGAGGAGACCAGGTTCCTTTGAGGAAGAATTACATTAGAACATAAAAGGTTTATATTGTGAATCTTTCTCCCAGCCTTCCTGTGTTAGTCTGGGTAGACTAGAGGAACAAATATCATAGACACACATATCGATATAAGGAAAAGGTTTATATACAAGAGGAACAGGACACTGAGCCCTGTCCAGTTCAAAGTCATTAGTTGGATATTAACCCATATGCCCAAAATCAGTCTATAAAGTGTCCTTCCAACTCAAGAAGTCACAGGTCAGTGGGTGCAGAATCCTGGCGCTGGCAGCGGTCTCCAAATGGCTCCTCGCTTCCAGGGCTCCAGGTCCATCAACAGCAGAAGCAACTCATTACTGGCAGAGTTCTCCATGTGGCCGCCCCAGGTTCAGAGGTCTGGCTCCATCAGGGCAAAGCCGTGTGGGCTCTCTGCCGGCTCCTCCACCTTCTGGGACACTGCCAGCTTGTCTTGTCTGTGATTCATTGTCTCTGAGACTAACTCCCAACAACTGAGGAAGATAGCTTCTCATCTTCACGTGGGAAATATCACAAGATTTCCCAGAAGTCTCAGGAGAAAGCCATACCCACATAGAGGCCTCATTGGCTACTCAATGGCTATCTCCAGATTAACAGGCTAGACTCCACCCCTACATTTCAATCATAAAATTTACATAAGCACAAGACTGCCACACTTCCCCTTGGAGTTCATTGGGGAAAAAGAAGCAATCACATTTTGGGAAAATGACCCAGCATCTGCTCTGAATTTGCATTATTTCAAGAAGCATCAACAATTTTGAAGACCTACCAGTCAGAGTGGGAGCATATCAAAGTCAAGTCAATAATGGATCTCAAATTCATTTTATAGTGGTTCCAGACAGTCTCACACTTTATTCAGTAGTCATTTACCATCAAGAAAGTCTTAATTTAGCCAATGATTTTTTTTTCTCAATCTTGGTTTCAAAGAACTATTAGAAGTAGTTTGCCTTTAACACACACAAGGTTAGTGTGCATGCAGTGAAACCAACGACAGCTGTTTCAAGAGAGGGTTCTATAACGTCTGGTGCCCATTTAACAGTGAAGAAAATGATTACTGGTGGCATAAAAGAAGACACAGGATGTAATTTGAGAGACTACTTTGAAAAGTATGTCAAGATTGAAATCACAAAAGTCATAGAGGGCAGGCAGAGGGGAAAAATAAGGGTTTGCCTTTGTAACTTTGGATGATCATGATATAGTTGATAAAAATGTTGTTAGAAATACCACACCATTAATGGGCATAATTGTGAAGTGAAAAGAGTCTTTTCCAAGCAAGAGATGCAGTCTGTTGGATCACAGAGAGGTCATGGAGGTGGATCTGGCAACTTCATGGGCCGGAGAGGAAACTTTGGAGGTGGTGGAGAAAACTTTGGCCGGGATCTTGATGGGATCTTTGGTGGAAGAGGAGGCTGTGACAGTGGAGGTGGTAGCAGCAGGGGTAGTTAGGAAGGAGGTGGTGGTTATAATGGATTTGGAGGTGATGGTGGCAACTATTGGGGGACCTGATTATAGTAGTAAAGGGGGATATGGTGGTGGAGGACCAGGATATGGAAACCAAGGTGGTGGAAGTGAAGGATATGATGGAGGCGATTTTGGCGGTGGTCACTATGGTGGTTGTAGGAAGTATGATGGTTCTAGAAATTACAGTGGACAACAGCAATCAAATTATAGGTCAAATTATGGACCCATGAAAAGGGGTAGTTTTGGTGGAAGAAGCTCTGGCAGTCCTTATGGTGGTGGTTATGGATCTGGTGCAAATGGTGGAGATGGTAGCAGAAGGTTCTAAAAATTCAGAAGAAAGGGGTACAGTTCTTAGCAGGAGAGAGAGGGAGAAGGTGTCAGGAAAGCTGCAGATTACTATGAGACAATCATCCCAAATGCATTGGAGGAACCGTCACAATTTTCCACAGTAGGAGCGATGAACCTGAGTCAGAAAAGTTCCTGCAGCTTCCACAGGAAACTCTTCTCGTTCAGGACTGCCATATCCACAGTTTGCAACAAGTGTACCTACTGATCAATGCCATGTAGTGTCAAATAAGTGTACATTCCTGATGTCTTTTATCTGTTGTAACTTTTTCTTTCCATCACATCAGGTACATGGCCCTGCACATTGTGCTAGTGGTACCAAGAATAAAAAATTAAGGAATTTTTAACTCTTCAACATTTGTGTCTTTCAATTTTTCTACACTTTAGTACAGAAATTTTAACAAAATGCAATTTTGGAAGTGTCTCCTTGGGAGTTAACAGGAAGATCATGTGAATCATGATTTCCTATGAATTTTGCTAAAGTTCACTATCAAGAAACACCTGCTGATTTGCAGTTTAAGGGGAATCTATTCTCCCATTTTCAAACCATAATACGAATGGGTGCCAACACATAGATATTTGCATGTTTGCCATGTGTGTTTTAGATAACACCTAGAATTGGTATTCCAATCAGTTTATTTGTGAATTTAATAGCATTAATATTTACAATCAATGAAAAAAGTCTCAAAATTCCTACTTGTTTTTTGTGAATTTTCTTTCAAAAAGTATTTCAGTTATGATGTAGTGTCAGCCTTGCAAAAGTCCTAGCTGTGTTCAGAAAATACACCTTTACTTTGGTCACATTAGAACTGCTGCCATAACTTTATTTGAGCATAACTGTCTGCTGCCCCCTGCTAAAATTCTGGGATGGGGTAGAGAATTTTTACCCATCCTTCTTAGTTTAAAAACCATTCTTAAATAAACTTGGAAGTAGCAGATCACTGAGACTGCCATACCAAAGAAAATTAGTGGCTATATATTTTTAATTATTTTTGAAGCACAAGAGACATAACAAATTTTCATCTTTCCCATTTTATTTTTTAATTGATAAAAGCTCACAAAATAAGGAAATAAAAGCTGCACGTTGTTGAAGTCTTAAAAAAAAGAAATAGAGTTAGAAATAGAGCAAAATTTCAATAAAATTCATTCACAAAGGCATAACTATGCCTACTGAACTAAACCATTTAATTAAAAAAGCAAAGAGTATGAAAATAGCAGATATATGGTAATCAGGAATTGCCATTTATTGGGCACCATCAACTCAAGAATTGGAACCGAAGTCCAAAGACATCCATATCCACAGTCAGACAGTGGTTCTCAACCTTCCTAAATCATATGTCTTCCAAAAAGTTCGTGACCCACAGGTTGAGAACCAGTGGTCTTCGACACTGAGAATCTACTCATATTAGTGTATTTCAGTGTTAAGTCCACAAGAGTATTTCAATTTCTTTAATCTGCAACAGGTGTGTTTAATGTAAAGTCTAGTTCACCGGCTGAGCCTCGGTGGCGTAAGTGGTTGAGTGCGGAACTGCGGCCCCCGGGCGTGGTGGTTCAAATCCAGCAGCAGCTCTCCGGAGCGGCACTGAGTAGCTCCCACGACCACAAGAGGCCCACAAGAGGCAGTGATGCCCAAAGAAACAAAAACAAAACAAGAAAAAGTACAGTTCACTTAGTGGGAGTCCCAATCCGATCCTTTAGTGTGCCCTGTGAAAACTGTGCACCTCAAAAGGAGTCCTGACTGTCAATAGTACCTGGCCTGGGTTATCCAGGGTAAACAAAAAGGGTAAAATGTCCTATTAGGAACATAAAACCAGGTTTACTCTCCCATTGGAGGTCTGTGTAGTAAATGTTGCGTATTCTTCCTAGTAACAGGCTGCCCACCTGGTTTACCCTCTAGGATAGTTAGGTTTATTGTGCCAACTAGGCTTCCGTAGAAACATGTGGGCAGAGTTTAATCAGTTCACAGCCTCGGTGAGGCTGGCAATCAAAATAAATACTTTCCAAAGCTGGCCTCCTTCTCTCTTTCTCCCTGGTGATTAGGCCAGAATGCTGTTACTTGCGCTAGTGCTTTGCCTCAATCTTATGCTGCACTTCCTGCAGGCCAAGCCAACCCAACATGGCATGCATTGCTAGAGCTTGAGACTCCATCAAGGCCTGATTCTTTACACTCCCTCATTACTAGTTATTGCTGTTCCACCCTGCTACCTGATGCCTGTAGGGCAGACTCTGCTTGTCTTGTCGGATTTCATTGACTGCTTTCTTGACTTTGAACCAGTGACCCATGTAAGTTTGAAAACCTTCAACATATTAACGGTTCCATGAAGTAAGTTGAACTGAACCCTTTATATTGCTATGTAGCTAATTTTCTGTTATATTTCTTCTCATTATATAAACCTATCTATATATGTGAGTATATGTATATTTATATATATTTAAATATATAACATATATGCGTGTGCATAAGTGTCCAGTTTTGTTTGTAAAGAAAACCCTGTCTAACATACCCTCCAGGAGAAATTTAGTTGCCTTCTCTGCGACAGACGTACCCCAGCCCTACCTCTTGACATGTATCTCCAGCAAGATTCACTCATCATTATTTTAGAAGTGTCTGTTCATTTGGGGTGACTGTGTATCTACGTTAGATGGCAGGAACTGATAGACCTTCTCCCTATCCCTACATCAAGAGCAACTGACCCAGTTGAGGTGAGCCTTCGTCAAAGTGGTTTTTAAGGTATACAAATAAGGGGCCAGTGTACAGCTCAGGAACACTATGCTGTCACACTACCTTGTTGCCAGATTAGAAAATCATATGACACAAGAGTAGGAGCTTGCCTTTGTCTTGGTGTTTATTCTTGTAGTAGTGGTCTCATACAACGTTTGTCCTTTTGTCATTCACAAATTTCACTCCACATAATGGTTTCCAGAGTATCTATATCATGAGGTTTTTCATGGGACAATCACTACTTTCAAGGGTATATATTCTTCCAATGTGTGTATGTACAATAATTTTCTTATCCATTCTTATACTTCGCTCTTTTCCAGCTGTTTGCTGTTGTTAACTGTGCTACAATGAACATGAAAGTGCACACATCTGTTTTCATTCTGTCTTTTATCTCTTTGGGCTATTTGTCCAAGGAGTGGTATCACTGACTCATAGTTGGTATTTCTTTCCAGCTATTTTAAGTGTCACCATAATGTTTTACAGAGTGATTGTTCATGTTTACAAATCCCTAATTGTCTTTTTTTCTTTTCTTTATAGCATTTCTCCTAAATTTCATTTTAGATTCTTTTGTTTATTGAGATCTATTGAAAACTCTGAATAGCTACAATTCCAGTTATCTTCACGTCATCTTGGAATGTATTGTTTCCTTTTTTTTATTGTAGTTTGCTAAATTTCTGTTGAAAATTCTTTATGCAAATTATAATTCTGGATTAATTTCTGTCAAAATATTTAGCTCTATCCCTGTAATACAAAAACAGAAGTGAATAATTCAATTTTAGATGTTTTTGGATTAAAGAGTGAGCTGCATAAGAGTGAGGGATTAGGGGCTGAGCCCGGATGGCGTAGTAGTTGAGTGAGGAACTGTGACTCACTGGCTTAGTGGTTCAAATCCAGCAGCAGCTCTGTAGAAGCAAGGCTATGGCTCCCATTCCCACCAGAGGGCAGTGATGCCCCCCCCCCAAAGAGTGAGGGATTATTTTCTCTTCCTATTTTAGATAAGAAAGTATACTTAATAAGAGATTGTTGTCCTGTATAAAGAGTTACCCAAGAAAATTGTGCCAGAGGAACAACTGAGCATTCTACTCTTTGAGGAAGAGAAGAAAAACACAAATTCCTGGAGGTTACTATCCACTGCCTATTCACAATTAGAGAGCTGCAGACCTTGACTCAGTATCGCTTTTCACTTCTTTATGTCCAAGAATTCTGCAATTCTGTGCTCCCAGGTTTCTATTGCCCCTTTCCTGAAACTAGCAAAAAGCCCACTTGATTCTGATTCATAGTAACCTAATATAGCGTCTTTGTGATTATAAAATTTTATGGGAGCAGAAAGCCTCATAATTATTCTGGGGAACAACAGGGGGATTTGAAATGTTGAACTTGAAGTTATGTTTACCCAACCATACTGTCAGAGCTCCTATCCTATGTCTTCTCAAATACTCTTTCAGTGATTTTGAATCTTCCCAATGTCCTTAGATTTTTCCTATATTGATTTCCTCATAGCACTCAGATAATTTTCTAGGAATCTGGACATCACTGAATAATAAATTTTGCATTCCCAGATAGTTATCACTTCAGTCCAAAGTTAATTATGGCATTGCTTTCTTTCAAAATTATTTACAATTTTGTCAGGATACCTTAACAATACAGTGAAATATTTCATAACAATCGAAAGTAAAGGAAGCCCTTACTGCTACCAAAGAAGATCCTCAGAGGGAAACATTTACAATGCTGTCACCTTTGTCCTTAGCTGTTAGTTCCCATGATCCTAACAAAGATGCTTAAAAATCTATTAGATACCATTTGTTACTTAAGAGTTTTTAGTTTTTATATACACATTATTTTTTTACCCCTTTTATATTCACAGTAAACTCAATTTATGCTGTGGTCAAATACATGTTCATTGCTTCCTTTATAAATATTTAAAAAACAGTAAAATCTGATCAACCAAGAAATATATGTTACATTTTCTTTTCTTTATGTTTCCCCCTAAATTTCATAGTAGATTCATTTGCTATTTATTGAGATGTATTGAAAACTCTGAAAACTCTTCATACACCATACATACTACTTTTCCCAGTGTTTCTCAAAAAAATTTCCCAGTCATGGTATTTTTGGTTGCTTCTAAATTGGTCATTAAATAAGGAAGAAGGAAAAATTAACAATACATTTGTATTATGGTGTAGTTGAAGAATAATGGAAGCACTATGGTTCAAAAGCTTCTTATTATGTACATTTTCCTTTTTTTCAGTAGCATTTAAAATTTAAACCATTGTACTATAGATTCATGATAGTATGTCTAGAATTATCAGATGTTTCTCCAGATCTACTTTCCTTTTTTTGCAAGAAATTGATATGCTGCCTTGATGGAATCAGAGATGAATTCATATACAAACCTTAGAACATATGAATGTATTTTAAGCTTGCCCTTAAGCATAAGCCTTATTATAATAAGAATTAGTTCTTATAATGTGGCCATGTTCTAACATTGTCTTCATTAAATGATCACTAAAGGTATGGATATTATAACAAAGTGTGGTGAAGAAATCAGATGGTGTCAGGCTATTGGAAAGAATACTGTCTAAAATCTTAAAGCTTTGTCTTAGAACAAGCAGTGATCTAAGTGAGGTTTCAGATAAACCCAGAAGGAGCACTGGCCCATATGATCCAAGGATTATAAACAATAACATACCAAACCTGATGGAGAAATTAAATGCTGTGCTAAATTGGGTTCACTAGAGAAGTAAAACCCATGAGGCCTGTACATGTTGTATTTATAAAGAGATTTATATCAATAAATGGATTACACATTTTACCAAAATCGGCAAGCTCAGTTTTGGCCAAGTCCAGTTTTTCTTGAAATGTGGAAGTTAATGAACAAAAAGAAAGATGAAAACCTAGAGACAATAGTGGGCTCAGACTGGTGGATGCAGAGGTCCAAAGTCAGACAAATGAATCTATTTTTGCTAGTCCACTGATGGCTCCTGGGTACAGTAGGTGACACAATAAACCAAGATCCAATTCCAGAGGGTGAAAGTCCAAAGAGATTTCTACCATATTTGATATCTCTTTCATACAAAAGGATTCTAACACCAAAAAAATGTCACCAGGCTGTGACACAAATTGAACTTTGACACTACCCTTACTCAAGAAAGAGTGCCTAGTTGACAAAATTCCAAACCATCACAAAAGGTAGGCTGTCAGTTCTCAGAAGGTTATGGAAGACAGAGAGAGCCCCAAATCCACTTGCATAGTCCCCAAGTGAAGTAAGCCTCCACTGAACTCCGAGAGATGACTATAGAGGGATGTTGGGAGTCTTATTCAGGTGGACTTCCTTGCAGAGTAGATACGCAGAGAGAAGTAGATTAAAATTCAACATATTAATATATGTTTACCTTTTTGACCAATTTCTAAGGTGTTCCACTTGTTATTATTTTCTGCTTTCTTTTGGATTGAGGTCTTCTGTATTTTATTTTTGGTGGTGGTAGTGGGGGTGGGGATTTGTCTCTTTTTCTTTTTATGACTTTTTGGGTTTTTTCAAAATTCACAAGTTTAATATAATTAATTTAATTAGAAGTTAAATTAATTAATTTAATTAGAAAAATAAAGCAAGTTTTAAAGAATAATTTTATTGGTAGATCATACAACTCATTACTGTTCATGCATCTATTAAATCAGGCTTTTTTATACATACGTTGCCGTCACTTTTTTCTACACATTTACTTTCTATTAAGCCCTGGGTATCAGCTCTTTTTTCTTTTCTCTCCCCACCACCCCCCATACTCATACCCTCCCAATAGATTGTACATTGTTATTATTTTCATCTCTCACACCAACCTCTGTCTCCCTTCTCCCACTTTTTTTGTTGTTCTTTACCCCCAACCCCTCCCCCCCCTCTGTAAAGGGGTATATGGTTATGTGTCGATCATTGCAATCAGTTCTCTCTTTCTCTCCGCTTCCTCTCCCCAGCTTCCCCCTACCCTTCCAGAGTCACTATTCCTACTCCTGCTCCTGGATTCTGTGTGCCATAAGGTTCCCTCTCATCTATTCCTGTATACATGTTCCAGTCTAGTCTAAATTGAAAAGCAGCACTGGGGTCATGGTAGTGGGGGGTGAGGAAGCCTCAAGGAAGCATAGGAATGTAGTATATTTCATCGATGCTTTACTGCACCCTCGTTGACTCATCCCTTCCCTAAACCCTCCCTGTGGGGAAATTGCTCCACTGTCTACAGATAGGTTTTGGATCCCTGCTCCAGTCCTTCTCATACTTACCAATATGTTTTTGTTTGTTACCTGTCTGCTGATGCCTATTACCTGGTCCTTATGACGCCTCACGATCACACTGGCAGTGTGTTTCTTCCATGTGGACTTGCTGCTTCACTGTTGAATGGCAGTTTGTGTAACTTCAAGTCTTTAAGACTCCAGACACTATATCTTTTAATAGCCAGGTACCACCAGCCTTCTTCACCACATTTGCTTACGCACCTCTTTTGTCTTCAGTGATTGTGTCGGGAGGGTGAACATCTCAGACTGTCAATTTGTTAGAACAAATTGTTCTTGTATTGAGGGAGAGTAGGAGCAGAGGCCCGAAGTCCATTCCCTACCTCTGTGTATTGCCATATAAATATATGTACATGGGCCAGTACCTCTAATTTTGTGGATTGATGCATTTACAGATGTACACCATTATGTTTACACCTTGATGCATTGCTTAGCTTCCTTCATCCTTCCTGTTTCATTTAAT